>RJWJ010014117.1:0-38527 GCA_004363605.1 Indri indri | reverse complement strand
AGGCATGTGCCACCATGCCCGGCTAATTTTTTCTATATATATTTTTAGCTGTCCAATTAATTTCTTTCTATTTTTTTTGGTAGAGGCGGGGTCTCGCTCTTGCTCAGGCTGGTCTCGAACTCCTGAGCTCAGGACGATCCGCCCACCTCGGCCTCCCAGAGTGCTAGGATTACAGGCGTGAGCCACCACGCCCGGCCAGGATTACTATCTTAACTCAAAATTTATTGCTTAAAAAAAGCAGGAAGCCAGCTAGAAACAGAAATTATGTGCTGCCATAAAAATCAAAAATGAAAGAATCCAACCCGTTGACCTTGGGTGTACAGAAACTAGAAGTTCCCTCATTCTTTTTGATAATCCTAGATTTTTCATCTAAATTTCATTCGACCTCAAGCAGACCTGCATTTGGCTTATTACTGAAATTTCATTGCTGAAATTTTCCAATGTAAGAAGTTTTCTAATCAGAAGTTAAATTTATAGAAAATCTCCACTGTATTGAAGAAGAAATAAATGCCTGCTTCTGCATTTTGTGCTTTGGGAATTTGAGTTAGTTTTATTTTGGTGTTTCCAAATCAGCTCTCCAATTCTAACAGGGGAAAGCATCACACAGGACTCCATCTCTGTGCTAAAGCCCTAAATGAATTGAAAATTTATAAAGGGGTCTGAGCTTTGCTCTAAGTTGGGAATAAGAAACTCCTGAGTTTCAGTTTCTCTCATGTTAGGTAATTAGTGTTTTAAGGGCATTCAGAAACCAGGGTCTGTGATATGATATTTGGGACTTTTTTCATTGTTCTAAATAATTTCTTTAAGGCAATCCATCTTTTCTTGTTTTTCTTTTGTTTATAATCACTTTGTATTTGACTATTATGTCAGGGAAATCTGAGGAGCTATACTAAACCCTAAAGACAGGTGCCAAAGGTAAGCTGGTTTGAACATTTTCAGTTTCCAAGGGCATCTCACTAGAATTCTCCAAGTTCATCCATCACATCCATTCTTCCTAAACCTCAAACAGGAAAGGCCCTTTAAAATACCGACTGCTTTCCACTGTGCTAACTATTCTCTATGAGGGCGCACAGCTTTCTTGCCCCAAAGTTGTTTAAAATGAAATATGAAAAGTTAGAATAACAGAACAAGAGTGAGGCTTGTGGCCTCTTGCCCCCATCTGCTGCCTGGATCCTGGAGGCATGATCACATGCACATACACACACACACACACCCCACTTATTATTTTCCTCCCTCTACTTACTTTCCCAAAGGGACAGCTCTGTTGTAAGAGGCTTTCATTTAGAAAGTCAGAGAGCAGTTGAGAGTTCCATTGGATGTCTGAATAACCCCCAGGTTTACACAAGTTCTAACTCAGAAACTGAGCACCTGCTCCTTAAAAGATAGCTTTGTGCTCTAACAACTGCACAAGCCACCTTTATCTGCATTACCCAAGAGGGCACACCTTGTCTCAATCTTCAAATGGCGGTGATGTGCATTTATAAGAAGTATGTACCAGAGCTGTGGAAAAAAGATCTGACAATTGTCCCAGATTGAATTAGAGATTAAAAAAGGAACCAAATATAAGCCCTTGAAGGGCAGATGTAAATTGGATAAGCTTTAATATTACAAGACTAACGAAAAGAAATTCTGAGACAAGAATAAAAAGCAGAATGCATCGACTCCAAGTTGCTGCTGAAGGAAAAGACAGTAAGATCTGGGCTGCATCAGGTGCTTTTCTTGCATATACAGGAAGGCATGACCTGGGCACCCTTGGGAAACCATCGTAATTATTGGTAAGAGCTACATCTTCCTCCAGTGGTCATCTGGTTACACTAAGAAAGAGAAGATGCTGAGTCAGCAGCTTTAACTCGGGTATGGGAAGAAGGTAGGAAATAGAAACTGATCTCCTGCACAAGTGCCTTCCAACTTCGGTGTGAAGGATGTCATTTGTTTCCTGGTCTGCTAATTAATACTCTAGTTAGCACTGCCCAGTAGAATTTTCTACACTAGTGGAACTCTTCTGTATCTGCTCAGTCCAGTATGATAACCACTAGCCTCACCTGGCTATTGAGCTCAAGAATCCTGGCTCATGCAACTGAGGAAATGAATTTTTAATTTTATTTCATTATAGTTAATTAACATCTAATTATAATGAATTTACATTTAGACAGCCACCAATGTCTAGAGGCCACCATATTGGATAGCACAACTCTAGCATGTAAGCATTATTGCAACAGATATCCCTGGACCACATGCTATGTTCATCTCAACAGCTGCCCTTAAAAGCTGTGAAACATCGAACAGATTAGTTAACCTCTCAGAGCCTCAAATGCTTTATCTGTAAAATGGCTACACGCATACCTGGTTCTTGAGATTGTAAGGATTATATAGGATGTGTGCCCTAAAACAAAGTTGGTACAACAATACCCAGATCTTGTTTCCTTTCTTTTTCTTTTTAAATTTTATTTATTTATTTTCTTCTTATAATTGATAGTGGTTTTGTTTTTTGTTTTTTGTTTTTGAGACAGAGTTTGGCTCTGTCATCCCCATTAGAGTGCAATGGTGTTATTGTAGCCCACTGCAACCTCAGACTCCTGGGCTCAAGCGATCTTCCTGCCTCAGCCTCCTGAATAGCTGGGACTACAGGTGAACGCCATGAAGTCTGGCTAATTTTTCTATTTTTAGTAGAAATGGGGGTCTTGCTCTTGCTTAGGTGGGTCTCAAGCTACTGAGCTCAAGTGATCCTCCTGCCTAGGTCTCTCAGAGTGCTAGCATTACACAGGGTGAGCCACTGCAACCGCCCTAGATCTTATTTTCTAATACTCTTCTCCAGCTAGAGGAATTGGCTGATTTTAGGCCTGGACAGGAAATATACAAAATGAGAAGGGAATATCTTGTTATGCCAGTAAGGAAGGAAGAGTTAAAAAGACAAAAGGAAGGGGCATGTCAGTCACACAGGAGCCAACTGAAAGAGCTCCTCCATTGGCCAAGTGGAATATTCTGAGCAACAAAACAAACAATACAGCATTGGATTATAACCCATAGTATAAAATAAATAGCCGTCTGTCATATTAATATAAATAAATGATTGAATAAGTAAATAAATGAAGGAGAAGAGATGAATCTTTTATGTGGATGAATCCCACATACTTTATGTAGATACATCACCTTTAAAGACAGTTTGCAGTTTATTTTATTTTTGTTATTTAGTTATTTTTATTATTGCTGCTTTTGTTCTTTGTGATGTTAACTATGACATTGGTGTTGTGTTTTTTTATTTATTTCTTTTAAAATTAGGGGAGAGTAAAAAAGCTGAGAGGGAACAAAAATCAGCAGGAAACATTATCCAAGACCCATTCAATGGGTCAGTGTATGGAGAGGGAACAGAAAAACTGGTAAAATAGTGACACCGAAATGTTATAATCCATCAAACATTGATGTTGTATTATGATACTTCAGGTATTAAAATTAGATTGTTATTGCTGTGATCTTTCCCAGCAAGCAAATATGTTGACTTGGGAAAATGAGTTATGTTTTATTTTGCTGTGATTCCACTATTCTTTCTACAACAGAAGAAACATCTATGTAGAAAATTCTTCCAAGAGTGCACAACTTTTTAAAGCTAAACTTCATTAATCTTCCCAGCACCATCTGGGTTAGGGGGCAAGCTCTCTTCTTTAGAGCTGCTACCTCGAGACTCAAGTTGATGAACTTGTTAGGGCCGTGTGGCGAAGCCCAGATGGGCTCCAGACTCTCATGGAATCTGATGTCTGAATATTTGGCAACTTCCTAGGCTGTTTCATCTAAAGAATCCTCACAAGTAATGAAAACTGCCTTCATCTGAATTTTGCACCGTGCAAGTGTGATCCCTGCCTCTTCCTAATGAGTCCTGCGTGGAGAGAGGGGTTAAATGAGTTGGTCCTGGAATGAGTCAGCAGTGCTCAGAGGAAATAAGCATATGACCCCAGAGCTTCCTCCGGGGATCTTTCTGGAATGAAAAGCAAAACTCAGAGAAGGTCACAACTGTGTTCTCCCACCACCTGCTTCAACATTATCAATGACTCCCTCGATGCCCTTGGGACAATATTCCTGGGCATGTAAAGAAAGCCCTGTGTGATCCAGAGCTACCTCTACAGACTCAGCGTCCATTCGCCCTTCACACCCTCCACGCAACAGAACTAAACTTCTTGTGCTTCCAAGTCCCTGCTCCGTGCTGTGCCTTTTTCATGCTGTCCTCACTGCCTGAAATGGTCCCCACCCTCATTGTCACCTTCACCTGCGCTTCCCTACAGCCCACTCAGCTAGCTCCTTTTACCATTCAAAACTCTCATCAGAAACTTCTACCATCAAGTACGATGACAAGTCATTCTAGTCTGCATGAGACAGAGGTTTCCTGGGACTCAGAATTTCAGTTCTAAAACCAGAAAAATTCCAAGCAAGCTTGGATGAGTTGGCCCTCCTACCCCAGCTCTCACTGACTGACAAAATCCGTCTCTCTCTCTTCTAATTCTCCTACACTTTTTATTTTTAATGTTACTAAGAGTAGCTCACTGCCTCACATTTATTCACATCTTTCCTATAAGAGCGTAAACTCACAAGAAAGAGCCCTTATTCCATTTATCTTTCTAGCCCTAGGCAGTGTTCCTCACATGGGGCACATTAGAATCACCTGAGAAGTTTGTTTTTTTTGTTTTTTTAAATACTAATACTCAGGTCCCCAACCTCTAGAGACTCTGATTTAATTGATCTGAGGCGAGGCCTGGGCATGGGTTATTTTTTGCAGCTTAACCAAGTGATTCTAATGTGCAGTCAAGGTTGCTAACACCTGCTCTAGGGTAATTATTCTCAGCTGGGAGTAGCGTGCACATCAGAACCACACACATCACCCTAGCCCCAACTACCCACAGATTTCAATTTAATTCATTTGGAACAGGGTCCTGGCAGCTGTATCTTTCAGCATCAGGTGATTCCAATCCATGGCTATAGTTAATCACTGTTTAAATATGCATATATCTATAACCAAACTAAATTCCACACCATCTTACTGCCCTTAACTCTTGCCAAACCTCTAAGTATTAATAAATGCTGATCATAAACAGATTTAATATTTAATATAACTAATGCTTTCAATATATGGCTCATGCCACTATAGAAGCTTGTTTTCCTCAAAAGTCTCTACAAGCTGTCTCCTTCCCACCCACATTATCAAAATACATCCTTGTCTGTCTCTAAATCCTTACTCCTTATTCAGCCTTTCTCAAAGCCTTTCTCCTAGTTTCTGTCACTGCACTCATATTCATGGTTTTATTTTCCTTCCTTGCCACCACATAGCACTTGTATACAAGAATGGTTTTTCAGCTCTTTTGTGCCACCTTCTAGCTCTCCCCAGTCTCCTACAGCTCCCCTGGTGACCAACTAAGATCACAAACTCGCTGGACTTCCTGGTCCTTCTTAAATGCACTAAGCTAATTCCCCAACTCAGAAACTGTTCATTTTGTCAGAAAGGATTCACTCACAGACTTTTAAATGACTTGGTTCTTTCATGTCACTAAGGTATGAGCTCAAATATCACCCCCTCAGGGAGGCCTTTCCTGCCTGCCCAGTCCCCATAGTCACCATTCTCTATCCTGCGTCTCTTAGGTTCATCATATCACTTACCATTTTCTTAAATTATCCCATTTTGTTATTGCTTTAGTTTTTGTCTGACTCCTTCTTACAAAATGTAAGTTCCTTAAGGAAAAAGAATTTGTGCATCTTGTTTCCTGATGTACCAATACCACCTGCAACAACAATATCTGGCCAACAGTATTTACAGAAATGAAATAAATATCTATATTTGCATAGATAGCATAAGAGCCAGTTAGGAAACCAACGTCACTGAGTCTGGACCTATTGACTTATCTACCAAATGTAGATATTTGGAGCATAATTCAGACTCTATAAATGAGCAGAAAGTATGTCTCACTAGCCAACATTCATGTCAACATGTTCAAAACAGTGTGATTTCATGAAAATAGAGCACGCTGAGTTTCAACAGTCATTGGCTGGGATTCCATCTCTCACTTCCTGGCTATATTATGTAGGGCAAGAGTCCCAAACCTATAGTGGGTTGTATCATTATTTCATTATATATTACAATGTAATAATAATAGAAATAAAGTGCACAATAAATGCAATGCTCTTGAATCTTCCCGAAACCATCTCCCTACTCCCTGGTCCATGGAAAAATTGTCTTCCACGAAACTGGTCCCTAGTGCCAAAAAGGCTGGGAACCGCTGACTAGGGAATTTTACCCAATGATCATCAACATGAACATTACTTGGGAGCTTGCTGGAAATGCAAATATTTGAGCCCCACCTCAAAGCTACCAAACCAGAGTTTCTGGAGTTGAGGCCCAGGAAATTGTTTTACCAAGCTCTTCCTGTGATTCTGATATACGCTAAACTTGGAGAAGCACTGATCTAGGTCAAATTAGGAAACTCTTTGAGCCCAGTAACTTTCTTTATGTTGCAAGGCTTATTAGAGGACAAAGTGATAATGATGAATGCAGAAATTGTTAGCATGTAGGAGGTGCTCAAGAGATAACAGTTTCCTATAATTTGCCTTTATTTTTAAAAAATATAGACCCAATTACTTTCAGTTGGGCAAAATCCTGACAATGTTTATTCTGGACATCCAACCTACTAGGAGAAGAGAGAAGGCTGTGTTATTGAAAAAAAGCTAATTGCCTATCCATAAGGAAAGAAACAGAAGAACTATAAAGAAGATGTCCATCAGGAGTTATTTAGGACAGGGGCAAACAGTCCTTCATACATCAGTGACCCCCTAAACTATAGCACAGTTCAATAATTGATGTCCATAATGATGATCCTGCATTATTAAGTAAAGGCAAAATTCTTCTCCAGAGTCTCTCTGGTCAAGTATATTCAATTTCTATTAAAAAGATTTCCATTTGAAATATTTAAGTCATTTTTTTGGAAGCCCACATGGGACAAGCTTTGGTTATTTGGAACATTTTATTAGATAAAATTATCTTATTCTCTGAGGATTCCAGAGGAATTAGACATAAGTATGTGCTTGTCAACACATTTCCCCTAGTAGGGCATTCGTTAACAGAAGGGCTATGTCTTCTCTGATCTTAGGAATCCCATTCAGCACCTAGTTCAAGTGACCATAAGAAAGGTACCCAGAAGGACTGTGGCCCCAGAAGCTGATTGACTTCAATAATCTGCATTTTCCACTGGAAAGAGAATGGGTCATCAGTGCCCTCTTGGATACCCTTTAAGCTTGTGCTCTTGCCAGATAAGCTAAAGGGATAGCAATTCTCAAAGTCACTGGCATTTATTGAAAGCCAAAGAAATTAGTGAGCTCTGACATTTATAGCTCTTAAACATTAAAGAAGTTAAAAGTAGTTTGAGCAAGGTTCAAGTCTTAAATGTAATGCCATAAGAGTTGCTGTTAATTCTCCAATAATTACTCTGTTTATTATTTCAACAGCCAGATTTACAGTTCCAGTTCGGCCCAAACTTTAACAACATGGTCTCTTACCTTCTAAACTTTTCAATTTCCCGATGACCTAAATTCCCTCTCATGGGGCATTCCTAAATGGTTCACAATTTACAGCGCTTACAATATGTCAGGATTTGTTATAGTTGCTTTACATATATTAATTTATTTAATCTTCACAATAACCCAATAAGGCGGGGATAATTATGAGATTCATTTTTATAGGTTCAGAAGCCCAGAGAGACTAAGTGACTTACCCAACTTTATACGTCTGGTAGGTGGCACAGCCATGATTTACCTTCAGAATCTGTGTGATTAACCGTTCTGCAATGCCATATTCCAAAAACATAAAATACATTTCAGTTGAGGAAAAGACAATAAACTCTTAATTATTTAGTATGTGGGATAGAGGCCATAGAACTCTAACTCGGGGTATCCTAGAAAGCAGGAAACCCTTCCATCCTACAAATATCCTCCTTCCTTTCTCTCCTGCAGCACCCCATTCCTCACCCTCCATAGCACGCCGGGAATGGAGGAAACTGTCTCTTAAATTCATGTAAAGCAACTGCTTAAAAACTGCTTGACTGCTCTGTGACATCTGATATTTCAAACTCAGTTCAGGTAGTCTGGTTAGCAAGGGAAAAGATCTTACTGCAGATGAAGTTAAAATCAATGGTTAATACGAGGTTTGGGAAGTGTTTGTTGATTTGGCTATACTCAGCTATCCCTGCTCTTGGTCTCCATTAACATCAATAATTGACGCCTGGCTGTATTTCTTTTAAAATAATTGAAATTTTGCATAATATACATACACATAATATACATTTGCATAATATACATATACATATATACAAAACATATACACGTACATATATACACCTATATACATGTATGTTTATATGTTATACACATACAAGTATGCGATCCACATACTATATATGTATATATAAATCTGCACGGCCATTGCCTCACTGGTAAGAGAAAGCAGTGAGGGGAAACACTGGTGAAAAATGAATTCAGAAAGGAGGTGGGTATTAGCTTAGTTGTATTGAACAAAGTAAAGAAAACCTGTCAAGCAAGCTTGAATTCTAAACAAAATAAAGCTTCTGATGAGGACAGTGGGTTCACCCGTGAAAGAAGTCCTTTTTTTCTGGACAAGTCTTGAGCCTGAGGTGTGATGCAAGAGCAGATAGGAGCTGTCTCTTTCACCTCTTCTGGGGGAAATGCAGGGCTCAGTTGGTATGGGTGAATGAGAAAACTCTTTTGGCTTTTCAGTGAATACAAAATAAATGTCACTTTCTTTGGAAATGACCTTTCTGCTATTCTCATCTTTGTATATAAAGTTGCTGTATGAGAGAATCCATGCCTATGAATTTCATTTCTGAAGGTACGACAGAATCATTCCACAGACATTTTCAAGATGGACGGACTAAAAAGTATCAGAATCAGAGATGAAAGTTGATTTCTTCAGTGCTCTTGAAAGAATCAACGTATCAGGTTCTCATCTAGTGTAATTTAGCAGGGGTTTTAGATTCTTATTCGATGAGTATTTGGATCCAGATATGTAATGTATTTCTTAGAAAAAGGTTTGCCTAGAATTGTTTGGCTTTCATTAGCCAAAGAAAATTGACAGCAATTGACCTTTTCTGGAGACTTTCCTTGGTCCTCTGTCCATAAGACTCAGGAGCTCAAATGAGCTCCCTTGAAATTTTAGAGACAGTCATATTCATGATGATGTTAATAAAAAACAAAAGTGTATACTCTGTTGTAGAATTGCCAGAAAAAAACCTGAGGTCTAACACACAGGTCTTAAATGGCCAGCATGTGTAAGCAGTGGATACTATAGCTCATTCAAGCTTAGAATTGCTGCAAATGTATTGCATTCTTCAAGGACTAATAATGCAATGCCAAAAGCAATCAAGCTTTTAAAAAATCTCAGCTGTCTGGCAAATGGATGATCATTATTATAGCAAATCACTGTGCACCTAAGAACAAATGAAGTTTATAGTTCAGTGTAATTCAATGGCCAGATTTCATCACCAGCTTTCCAAAGCAGGGCAATCTGTCATAGGAATACACCAGGTAATTTCAATTTGGAGATCTAACCAAGGTCTAATTAAGCAACAACTGCAATCTCCTCCCATTCGCCACTCCCCGACCCTCTCCACCCCTACACCATCCTCATCTGAGATTGGTTACCTGTCCTAAATGTTCTTTTGTGAGATATTTTTCCAAAATTCTGTCCACAAATCTCATCTTTTTTTACACTAGACCTTACCTCAAAACACTTACATCAGCTTTCAGATGGAAAAAGAAGAAAAAAAGCGGTGCATAAGTAGAATCACTGGGTTATAAACTCCTTGAAGGAAGTAACTGGATCTTGTTCACTTAAATGGGACCATTTTCATACCAACACAATGCCTAGGACACAGCAGTATAGTTATTGAATAAGGTAATAAATCAATATGAAGTGTCATTAATTCAGAATCCGTTAATATTGGATTTGTGTTAACTCATAGAAGTCTCAAATTTGGGTTTTGTTCTGCACCCTTTTATGATGAAAAGCCATTTATTTATTTATGACTAATATCTTGACAGGTTGTAGGTATGGGCTGTGAAGGATAATCTATGTTATATAGCAGTGCTTTAAATGCAGCATTTATATAGAAATAATTATTATGCTAATTTCGCAGCATCTTGATCTACTCATTAACACAGATACAAAGAATCAGCATGGTGTGGTGGAAAAGAATTAAAAGAGTAATTAGGAGCCCTGGGCTCTGATCCCAGCTCTACCACTCATTAGGAGTGTCACCTTGGCCAAGTCACTTAACCCCTCTGAGTCTGTTTCCTCACCTGCAAAATGAAGAGATTGAACTGGGGCATCACAAGGGCCTCTTCCAGCCTTAATGTTTTATGACTCCGTGGTCTTAATGAACAACCAAACGGCGGCACACTCTCCTTTCAATCCGTTGTAGGCGCAATTCTCCCTCTTATCACAGAGCTGGCTTTCACACAGGCAGTTCCCGGAGCCTGAGAAGCTCTTTCCTCCCATTGCAACTCCCTTCCAGTAATTAACTCCTCTGGTCTTTCAGAAGACTGATTAGACTGATTTCTGATGGAAGTTTTTTCTTCTCAAGTCAAGTTCTATTATAATCTTGCATAGCTATGTCCCTCTCCTCCCTCGTATGCATCACAATTCTCATTTTTAATTATTTATTACGCAATTAATGTCCATCACCTCCACTAGATTGTTTGCTGCATGAGGGCAAGGACAGTGTCTGTGTTTGTTGGCTTGTTTTTTTTTTTTGTTTTTTTTTTTTTTCACTTTTGCTTCACCAGCACCTACCGTGATGCCTGTCCCAGAGTAGGCACTCGGGAAATAGTTATGGAATAAATCAGTGAATGAATGAATGTGTAACACAGTCCCAAGCACATTGATTAATGTCTGCACATGAAAGGGGGTCAGAGTTTGCATATGTCAGCCTGACTCTCATTACTGTGCGAATAGACTTGAAAGTAATAAAACTGCCCTTTTTCAATTGTACCTCATTTCTTTAATTACATCATTTGCAAATTACTTCAAAGTAAAAGATAATTATTTTGGTACCAGTTTAAATGTTGGAATTGAAGTGACATGAATTTGAACCAAAATTTTAAAAATTTATTTATATGGTGACATTTAGGGGAGGTCCTGTGGCTAGTTCCAACATAAATTTGAATCTATATAGTTTATTTCTTCCATAAATGCCGTCATTATCCTGCTTGAATATGTTATAATTTTAGCCTTTAAGTTTTCCTATTACAGTTTCCTCAATACATTTATAATCGTGTATGAAGATTTTATGTATGTCTCTCTCTATGCATAGAGAGACAGATAAAATCTCACTAAACTGATTTAATGCCGAGTCACTCTTTTTAGGTTTATCTTGTGCTTCTCTTGTTTTTGAAGCCTGTTATGGTCTCAAGCAGTTTTCCCCAGTCGTTTTCTCTGGTTTTAAACCTTTCCATTGGCAATGAATTTTGATCATGAAGCACAGAAATTTCACATTTGCGGAAGTTCACTGTATGAATATATTTCATGCTATTAACTCGAGTCTCAAATAATATGTAACTAAGCACAGGGTCCCCCTGTCATCTTTGTCTTCTACCCCTTTCTTTTTCCAGACAGACAGAAGAAGTAGTGATTTATAGTAAATCCTGGCATTTAAAGAATATCTCATATGTCTCCTTTGGTGATTGTTCCAGATTTGAAGGATGGCATGTAATAATAAACAGTCAGGTTTTAAAAGTGGCAGTTTAGAATTTCAAGGAAGAGAAATGATGCATCAAATAGCAATATTACAATCAAAGCGTGGCTAAATAGGTTGAAACAAATGAATCTAATTGCCACTTTTGTATGTGAGCCCATGGCTATAGATCCCACAGTAGTCTCTGCCCATTTTCCTACAGAATAGCTGCTTTTACCCAGTATCTTTAGGAAGCCTAAAATTTGTGTAAACATCATAAACAAGAAGGCTTTTATTCATAATTATTAATATTTTAAATTTCCCAAAACATATGATGCTGCCACCCTGGGCTTCCTAAGGATGTTCTTATATATAGCCATATTCCAAATCTTTTCTCCATTTGAATTTGTGAATTGGTGACTGTCAAGTTCTTAGAAAAATAGAAATTGGGCTACAGTCATTCTTGAGAGATGCATTACTTCTTCTTTTTGTCCTTGATTTGAACTTTATAGTTTGATGCACTGATATTCTTTGATGCATCAATAAGCCTTCTACTTTTTTGGGTACTTGAGTTTGTAAACAAATTAACATACAATTCCTCTAAGAGAAGACCTCTATTAGAAGACCTTTTCTAAATAATAAACCACCCCGAATTGTTGTGAGTCAGGTATCATTTGGGTATTATTCCAGTCTGTGTCAGATCTTGTGACATCTACTTTCAGCTGGAGGCTCAGCTGGGATGGTCTTACTTATTTGTCTGGTGTTTGGCAGATAGGCTGGCTGAGAGCAGGAATTGGTAAACTGTGGCCCAGGCACTATACCAGTTTTTATTAAAAGAAAAAAAAAAAAAGAAAGATTTGCTGGAACACGACTGACAAGGCTCATTTGTTGAACAGAGTTCAGTAGTTGTGACAGAAATCCTATGGCCTACAAAAACTAAAATATTTATTATCTCACCCTTTAAGGAAAAAGTTTTCAATCTCTGGTGTAGGAAGTATCAGATGGGACAACTTGTCTCTGTTCTGTGTCAGTTAGAGAGAGAGAAAAGCCACAGTGCTCCTCCGCTTACATCGCGTTTGCTAAAAGCAGGTTCCATGGTCAATCTCAAATTTAAGGACTTTCATTGGGAGAAGCAGCAACACATATCGCAAAGAGATATGTTCATAGAGATTTTTTTTTTTCCATTTTTGCAGTCTACCACAACATAAAGGTATAATTACATTGTTAACTTCTTTATGTAGTAGAACAAGCTTTTGAACTAGTAGACTGTGTGTTGTTTTCCATTTATGTTCTCACTAGATTCCTTGACTTATACCTGAAGGCTTCTTTCTGTTCATCTCCCCCCACCCCACCCCAGCTAAGTGGGAGTGCTCCAATTTAGAATCAGAAACAATGACTAGATACTCCACTCTTAAGTTTAGTTGATCTCTTGTAAAGGAGACAGAAGATGTCTGTGTATTCTGGTAGTTATAATTTTCCTTACTCCCAATGTCTAGCTATTAGGATGATGTGGATTTTAGTTCAAGGGCCCTGGTTGCATTCTGAATCATTATCTAGTTGTTCAGTTGCCTTGATTCAAGACAGTTTCATCTCAGCAGTTCATCTCATACTGATCGTCTCATTTAGAGTGGTGTTTCTTTACCTTGAGGCTCTATCCAAACTAATTCATAAAGCTATCCACCCAATGGACCACTCAGAGGATGAGGATAGTTAGAAAACTTTAGAAGTGATGATGTAGCAAAAGAACTCTCTTGCTCCTGAACAACAGGAGACCAAGTAGAACAATTTTGAAACCTGCCACTAATTTGGAGCAGCCCATGTTAAGCCTTTTATGAAATACATGATCATTTATTTAAGTTGATGCATTCTTAGCCTGTGAGCAAAAATATGAATACCTTCCCTTGTCTTTCTTTGTTTTCTCCAAATTGTAATGCAGGTCTATGTAAGTGTTCCAATTTTTAAAACTGTATTCGACAGATTTCTCGAATTCTTTGGGACACTTAAAAATTGAATTTGGGACTCACTTTCCAAGAATATGTTACTTACAATAATAATATCATCATCCTCTGAGTGGGCTATTAGATGTGTTTATAGATCAGACATGCAAAAGACATTTTATCATCATCATTTTTGCTGGTTTGTATTTAGATTACTGCTTGAAATTTCTACTTTTAGTTGTTAAGAGTCTTTCTGGTTGACTTTTCAAATGTGCAAAATCAAAATGCAGAAGTAAAATTCCCGTCAATGTTGAAAAAAAGAAAGTTAAGAACCGTTCAAACCAAATTTATATTTCAGTCATTTGATTTCCCCCAAATGGAGAAAAAATGCCTAATCAACAGAAGAGCTTTTTCCCAGTGGTTCGTAATTCTCTTTAAGTGAGGATTTGAGAAAAACGTTTTCCCAGTGTTACACCAAGAAGAGAAGAAACTCCCTGAAGACATATTAAAGCAATGAGAGAGAGACATCAGAGGAGAGGGAGAAATAGCCACAGTGGGAAGACCCAGGGTACTGAAGCAGCCAGAATCGAGATGGCTCCGTTTGAATAAATGCCTAATGAGCTTAGAAACAGTGGTGCCAGCCACGGACCTTGTGGACAGCTCATCTGGACACCCAGGGAGGAGGGTCCTGTTGCCAGCCACATAATGGTTGTTTTGGAAACGTGGTTGTCCAAGGGAAGAGAAGGAATTAAAAAAAAAGTGCAACTTTCTCTATAGTGCTATAAAACAACAGCTACACATCCAAAGCAGTGTTTTCCAAAGTTTCCCTTTTGAAATGGTTCATAGTAAAACATCATAAATTTGGACCCTATTATAGGTTCTTTCTCCCAGCAGTCACAATGGTTTCCAGGGAAAATTTTATTGTCCTCCTAAAGTCAAGGAACTCATTGGGAAAGAGTGATGTGACAGCTCAAGTTTGTCTTGCAGAAGTACATTTTTATCCAGGTTTATTTTAGTCGCAAAACCTCCTGCTCTGTTAACATACAGCAGAATAGGAAACTCGTCTTTTTAAGGGAACTCATCTTCTTTTTGGTACAAGATTCTGGCTTGAGCTGACATCTCATCTCAGAGTCACCTCCTCCCTGGCGAAATTGACAAACCAAACTTCACTAGTCCCATTCCCCCGCTACATGTTGCTTTCTTCACAGGTTTTGTTACCATCTAAAATCATCCTTCTGTTTGCTTGTTTATTATTTGTTCCCCCCATGAGAATGGGAGTTCCATTAATGCAGGGATCTAGTAGGGATATTTATTTTTACATTCTTAGCTATTAGAACAATGCCTGGCATATAGTAGGTACTCAATCAATATTGCTAATAGAATGAACGGGGTAGTGCTGGTGGGCACTATATTACATAAAGATAGGTGGTGAGCGATATCTTCTCTAAGAAGATATCCTGGATGCTGAGATTGGAATAACACAGTGGGAACCAGCCAAGATGAGGAGAGCAGGGAGCTGAGACGAATTTGAGCCACTGGGTGAACTGGAGATGAGGCAGGGGACGGAGCCTGCAGGGTCTGTACATCCTGGCAAGGACTGTAGATTTATTCTAAAGGCAATGAGAATCTAACTTACATTTTTAAAAGTTTTCTGCCATTGTGGATACTTTTTCCCATTTTCTCAAATCAACAACCTTGTAATATAGTTGCATTCTTGACAAACTGAGGTAGTAGTGACTAAAGCTTTAAGCAGCCAAGTGGCTCAAAATCTCACAGTTAATAGGTGATATGAAAGGAACCTAAACCCAGGTCCATCCAATTCAAAAAAAGTGTCATTTCC
The DNA here is from genome assembly GCA_004363605.1 of Indri indri. Classification (NCBI taxonomy): domain Eukaryota; kingdom Metazoa; phylum Chordata; class Mammalia; order Primates; family Indriidae; genus Indri; species Indri indri. The sequence goes on along the minus strand of RJWJ010014117.1, from coordinate 23,033 downwards.
TCTATTGTAGCATGCAAACAATTATCGCACCATTTATATCCGCTAATTGCAACGTGAATTATAAACCGTTTTAAAGTTATGCATTAAAACAGGTTCCCAAGGAGCTCTGCTCCACAATACTTTAGTTGGTCTAGTTTGAGTAATTGCTTGCCCTTGAAAGCAATAAGACTGTGTAATCTATGCAAAAGCTATTATTTCTTGATAGTATTTAAACATTGTAATTTTTCACTAAGTCAATCCCTTCTTCCAACCAGCGACTATCAGTTATACGCAACTGTAGAGCTCCACAGAGAAGGACTCTTTTGAGGACTTGGCTCATAAGACCCAAGTAAGATGCTAGAAAAGCCACAGAAACCTCAAGCCCCATACCTTCTAAGCTGAAGAAACAGAGGCACATACGAGTTCATTTCTAAGACTCTGTGCAATCTGGTTTTGTGGTGTTTTGTTTCTGTTCAAATTAAATTTTCTGACTCAAATTCAGGGAGTGCCCTCAAGCTTTCCATCTTCTCTGGAACAATAACTGACAACGCCTCTTCCTTTTCCTGCAGTAATTAGGAGGTTTCTGCTCCTTCTGCCCCAGAAGGAAAACACTTTTCACCAGTTTTGCCTCTGCAGCTTCAGAGCTCCGGACGAAATTCTGGGCACCGCAGCAGTGTGTGTAGGTGTGGCTTCATCGCCGCTAACCCGCAGCAAATCTCTGACACCGACGCGCTTCCCATCTCCCCAGAGAGTGCGAATCTGTTCGGCAACACCTGCTAACAACTGAAAAAGGAGAACTGCCTCCTGAAGGGATAATCCCACACAATTTTTGATCTAATGTGGCAGCCAGAAAGAAGACTTGCCAGGGGTCAGAAGCATTGCTATTCCGGAACTGCCAGGCACCACCCCACAAGCATCGTGTGAGGCCTGGGGGACAGAGCAATGTAGGAGTTAACAAGAAACTCTGGCAAAGGGGCCGCGGAAGGCTTTTGATGGCAGGCTGGGAGCTGGCCTTGCCCCATCTGAAATGCGAACTGCAAGGGAAACTCGCCTCATTTAAAATACCCCTTAGAGAAAGAAATACCAGAGTGAACTTGGCAGAGTAATACTGAGTCATTCCTTAAAAATGCCTATATCTGTGGACGGGTCGCAGAGGTGGCTATTCTGGGTAGGTTGTCTCCTGCTGCCCACTTTGAGGAGGGGGTTCTGAGCTGCATGCCTTGCCCACCCCCTGCCCCGTTCTAAATGTAATTTTCCAGGTGGCTATCAATAAAATCAGATGATTTGTCACGAAGAAAGCAGGCCAGGTGCAGGGTCCCCAGGATCCCAGACACAGCCTGCTGCTAATGGAATCAACCGCTTAATGAATGAGGGGCTTTACGCAGACCCTGAGGTTAAAAGTCAACAGGAAGGGCTTCAACAACAACTTTATTAGGCAGATGCGCACTATGGTATTATAGGTTAAATATGCCAGTCTCGGATGGTTTCTCTTCTATTTAAGAATTCTAGTGGACAAAAACAGATTTTAAAAAATGCTTAATAAATCACCCCAGGATAACTTGCTTTTCAGGTGAATAAAACCCCTTGGCCTTAAGCGTCGGCCTTAAAATACTCCCCAAGATGTGCAGATAATGGCCTGGAAGTATCAGCCATATCATTTGTTAGGTAGAATTATCTTTTCAGCTAGGGTCAATATGTGTACCAGGAAATTACCCATGCAGGAGTACTTAACACAAGTTGGGAGGAAAAATTGATACACAGCCAATGTCATCATATAGTTTATGAATTTAAGAGCAAGTTTGTAAACTTCATTTGAAAAACTCAGAACCCAGTTCCAGTTTTAACTGGCACATGACTACTAGCTTCTTGTGTAGCCACTCCAAAGCTCCCACAAAAATTTCTCAACAGAGATAAAGCAGATAGTCTTACAATATCTCCAAAATTTAAAACTAAAGTCAACGTATTGCTAGATTCTTAGAAGCGTTATTACTACCAATAAGGTCATTGAGAATACAAACTATAAAATAAATGAAAATAAATACACACCAATTAAAAGGTCTTTTTAAAAAAAGTATAAATGTATAATCAAAAATCTTGGAAGCAGCAGCATAAAAGAGAAAAAGCCAAAATAAACATGCAGGAAAAAAAGTAAATCCTGGAAAAAATAGGAACAGGACAGACCTTAAAAAAATTAACAAACATGGAGAAAACATTACAATAATGTATCAATAAATAAGAATAAGATTACATAAAAAAGGAATAACTACAGAATGAGAAACAGTCCCTTCAAGTTAAATGCACAATTGCTGAAACTAAAAATTCTGTATAAGGAATCGTCAATAAAATTCATAAATGAATGTAGAGAGAGAAAAACAGGATAAAAAGAGGATATGTGAAAAAAGATATGACACATAGAGCACCAATATAGATATTTCAATGTCTAAAATAATAAGATTTTTGATATAAAGAAAAGAATAAATTATTGAAGAAATAGCAGAGACACAAAAGGACATATGGTATTAAACTTAAAAGGGCCCACTGAGTGCCAGAGCAATGAATAAAAAGAAAATCACACTAAACATATTATTGTTAAATTTTAAGACCCCAAAAATATAATAAAAGAAAGATCCTAAATGTGTCTAGAATGAGAAAACCGATCACCTAAATATATAAAAAAAATCAGACTGGCATTTTTTAGCAAGACTAGGTATTAGGAGGCAATGGAATAGTGTCATCAATATTGTAAGAAAAAATATTTTCAACCTAGAGTATTATGCCTGACCAAATTATCTATAAAATATGACCTTGAAATATTTTCAGATAAACGAAGACTCAGAAAACACTTCCCACCTACCATTTTTGAAACCAAGTGAGAATACACTGCAGTACAATTACACCAAGAGAGAAACCAATGCCAAAATGGTTTCTTCAAAGGGGATGGAGTCAGGATAGAAATTGTTGCTATTACTTAATTAAAATATAGTACTTAATTAAATTATTTAAATTTGCATCAATTGACAATAGATTGAAAAATGATTTGATTAGAAGTTTTTTTTCTCTTTCTCTGAGTGTCTCTTAGTTAAGAAATAAAAATTTATCACTAGATCAGTAATTCACAAACTTTAGAATTCAAAAGCAGTACCTGGGTTTCTGAAATTATGAATTAATTGGTCTGGAATGAGGTCCAGGAAGCTGTCTCCTGAGTCATTTTGATGTAGCTAGTCTATGGATTACATGCTGAGAAACAGTAGACTGTGAGTCTCTTGAGGACAGATATGGTGTTTTTCGTCTTGACCACAATAACTGCAGACACAGTGTGTTTATTAAAGAAGTTACAAGAAAACTGGGTCTCAGTCCAGTTGTCGGTGCTGCCCTTTTGGACAGCATGACATTCCCACATAAACATCATGAATACCTCTTGTTCTTTTTCTAGTGTCAAATGACATAAAATAAAAATAAAATCCTAGGACCCCTCAACCGACTGAATGGATCCCCTCTTGTATTATACGAGGAGGCCCCAGAGAAACCTTACAAACTGAGTTCCCAGCCATCACACGACCATGGAAGGTAGGACATACCTCATTATTCCCCCTCCCTCACTAACCGCCATCATATTTCCTTTCTTAAGAGTTAAACGGAACCAGCTCTTTGAAAAGACTTACTCCACAGCTGATTTCAACTAACTGCCTGACTCTGCAGCTGGACTCCCTCCCTTCTTGCAATTTCAACACAACAATTGACCAGCATTCCTTCCTGAAAAATGACCACCAACCAAGGACTGGTTCTGGCTGGCCCTTGGAGGGTGCACACAGGGCACCTCTGTGTCTTCTGTTTCACCTTTTGACGTATAGAGCCTAATTCTAATCCATTTAAATGTTAAGTCTCCACCCCAAAGTGAACATAGGACATATGTGACATGCATGTTTGTTTACTATGCATGTGTGTACCCCCTTTCTGAATATGCATATCTCCTCCTATAACCTGTTATTAATAAATACGTGTACTTAACCAACCCCCTCAGCATAAAGTATTGTCTCACCCTTCCTCTTTGAAGTGCTTGCTTTCAGTCTCTGCTGGAAGCTATACTTCCTGGCCAGGGGGATGGCCAGCTTGCAGGCTACAACATTTTATAAGAGATAAAGCTCTATTCTTCAAATTTATGAATCTTGCAATTTTTTTGAGTCAACAATGGGAATTTTCAGAAATCAACTAAAAGGAAACATGAAGATGATTGGCATAGTACTCTACAAGTCACAATGTCTACAAATAAAAGATCATGAATTAGGTAAAAATGAGAAAAGTTTGCAAAACAGAGTACATTGGTGATTACTGCTTTCCTGCCCTTTATCTGTTCCCTGTCAGGGAGTGGTGATTGGAGATGATTCCATCTCAATCTGAAGTAAAGCCAAATGAAAATGTTTGAAATTGTGAAAAATGTACACCGTTTTGCTTTTCAGCTCTAAATCCAAAACAGTGATTTAATCAGAACCCAAGAGGAAACCATTCGCCTGATTTGTTGACAGATGACTTAATTTAGGATGGGCTCCTCTACAAGAGCCTGAGACAAGGTTGGAGTACAGGTAATTTATGCGGGAGGGGATCCCAGGAAGTTTCCATCAGGGAGTGAGGAAGGAATATAGGGAAGGGATGGTAGGTACTAAGGGTGCAATAACAACCAAGTTTTGCTGTGAGAAACTGGTGCTCAGACCCACTGCTGGCTTTTTGGGTTTTTATTGTTTGTTTTGTGTGTGTGTGTGTGTGTGTGTGTGTGTGTGTGTGTGTGTGTGTTTTATTTTTGTTTTGTTGAGACAGAGTCTTACTCTATAACCCAGACTCGAATGCAGTGGCACAATCACAGCTCATTACAACCTCACTCTCCTGGGCTCAAGTGGTCATCCTCCCTCAGCCTCCTAGGTATCTGGGACTACAGGTGTGCACCACCGTGCCTGGATAATTTCTCTTATTTTCTGTAGAGACAGGGTCTCTCTATGCTTCCTGGGCTGGTCTCGAACTGCTGGCCTCAAAAGATCCTCCCACCTCAGCCTCCCAAAGTGCTGGGATTACAGGTGTGAGCCAGCACTTCTGACTTTTGAGAGAGAAATTAGAACATGTCTTTAAATTGTCCCAAATGAGAGACTAAGACACTGGGCAACTCCCATTCTACCATTGAGCTATTCCCATGAGATAAATTCCCAAGAATGCCAGCTCCCCAGCACTTCTGCCCTATACTGAAGTATGCCAGAGAAAGCCTTCAGGCACAGAATCCCAGTAATGAAGCTATTAGCTTCCTGGAGATGTGAATAGGGAAGGAATAAGGGTAGCACACTGCCAACATCTGTTTTCAAAAGGTCATTAGATAACAAGAGAACCAACACAAAATCACGATTTCATTGAAGTTGAATTAGGAAAAAAAAAGTTCAGCTGAAGATCTCACAGAAGAAACGTATCTCTGAAAAATATTTATTATAATAACCAGAAAAAAAATTAGCAAAATATTTTATATTATTGAGAGCATACACACACTATAGCCTCTGCAGAATCAAAGCAAAGAGCCAAAGGAGAGAATAAACTGTGGCAGGAAGATAAATAGGATAAGAAGAAAGGGTAAACCATGAGAAAAGAAAGTTTTAGGAGAAAGAAAGATGAAGTTAGCTGTAGAGTCAAATTCCACATTTCAGTGAGGAAACAGTACAATTAATGGAATAGAAAATAGGATGATATAGAAGAAAAATTTGAGACATTACAGAATACATAAGAAAAAGACAAAGCAATAAAATTTAGTGAAAAGGAGAGAAAATTGAAATTACAGGGAAGAGCTATGATATTACCTCTCTAGCATTTTCCAACCTTATTTAGCAATGGAGTTTCTCCTCTCCTGCAACAATATTATATATGAGATACAATAACAATAAAACTAACAATAAAATAACAATAATAGTTTACAGTTGGCTAGAACCTTGCCATGTGCCAACACTGTACTAATGGCTTTATGTGTGCTAAGTCACTGAATCCGCTAGTGTCTAGCATTGAACAGGGCAAAGAAGCCAGTGTGGTGCAAGAGAGAGAAACAGCAGCAGGTAGAGCAAGGCAGAAATCAGAAAGCAGGGCCACTCAAAGACCGGACCTTCCCCACTTACGTGTGTTCCTGCCACCTGCTGGACTTTTCCATTGCTCTTTTCTCTCTGCCTTACCTGTGTTCCTGAAACCACAACAGAGCCCTTTCATTAAATTCCTGTTTTTGCTTAAGCTGGTTAGAATTGAATTTTTTTCATTAGCATCTAAAAAGTCCTAACAAATAAAGAATGCCAGCCTAAGAAAACTACAAATTACAATTTGTTGCTAAGGAAGAAAATGAAATATTTGGAAAAGAAACATTTATCAGACTTAAAGAAAATTTTTTCTGAGCTGAAAGCAGGTAGTTTTATGGTGGACATAACTTAAGGTGACCTCCAATGAGTACACATTTCCAAAATCCTCTCCCTTGAGTGCTGGTAGAACCTGTGATTTACTTCTTTTCTTTATTATTATTTCAGAATATTACAGGGATATACATCTTTTGGTTACATAATTTGCTTTTGTACAGTTTGAGTCAAAGTTGTAAGTGTGCCCTTCACCCAGATAGCATGCATTGTACCCGTTAGTTGTGAATTTACCCATTGCCTCCTCCCTGCCACCTGCTTGATTTCCGTTGAGTTTTATTTCCATATGTGCACAGAAGTGTTGATCCATTAGTTCCAATTTAGTATTGAGTACATACATGTGGTGTTTGTTTTTCCATTCTTGTGATATTTCACTTAGAAGAATGGTCTCCAGTTCCATCTAGGTTGGTACAAAGATATTAGATCACCATTTCTTTTTATGGCTGAGTTTTACTCCATGATATATATATATCACATTGTATTAATCCACTCATGTATGGGTAGGCACTTGGATTGTTCACACATTTTCGAGATTGTGAATTGTGCTGCTATAAACATTCAAGTGCAACTATGGAAAACAGTATGGAGATACCTCAAAGAACTAAAAGTAGACTTACCATTTGATCTAGCAATCCCACTACTAGGTATTTACCCAAAGGGGAAAAAAAAAAAGACATTTTGTGACTTACTTCTAACCAAAGAACATGGAAAAGATAATGGATGTTACTCCCATCATTATGCTATATTAATAGAAAACCCTGTGTTAGCAGACAGAGACTCTCCTTGCCAGCTTAAAGAGGTAAACCACCATGTTGCGAGAGGGCTACGCAACCAGGCATCTTCTAGGAGCTGAAGGCAGCCTCCAGGTCAACAGGCAGCAAAACCCCATCATACAGCTGCAAGAAAATGAGTTCTGCCAATGATCTAAATGAGCGTGGAAGCAGATTCTTCCCTAGGCAAGCATCCAGATGAGAAGGTAGCCTGGTCAACCCTTTGAGATTCTAAGACAGGGCCCAATCAAGCTGTGCCTCAACTCCTGACCCAGAGAAGCTGTGGGCTAATAATTGTGAATTGCTTTAAGCCGCAAAGTTTGTACATTTTTATGTAGCAATACGAAAGTAATACAAAGTTGAAAGATTTATCAAGTTTCCAGCAAAACAAAGGAATAGAATAATCATATTTTCCTGGCAAAATTTTTATATTATATTCTGGCAGAATTTTCTATTTACAACTGTAAAAAACAACATCCTACACAGGCAAAACCAGAAAAAAAGGAAACTGCTTATATAGTTACAAAAAGCAAATTTAGTTATTTTAAAAGAAATTAACCTCAGACTTCTCATCTGAAACACTGAAAGTCTGAGGGCAGCGTGGCAACATCTACCAGGCAGGAGAAGGGTTTTTGTAAGCAACTTTTTCTACCACATTTCCTTTCATGCTTGAAAGCAAAGAAAAGTACATTCTCAGGCACATGAGAATTCATAAATTGTATTTGTATTTATATTTGTGTGTGTGTGTGTATGTATTTCAACTTCGGTTGACTGAGAGATATATATACACATATTTGAAGATATACGTATATACATACATATACATAGATCTAGATAGATAAATACATTATACATAATGGTTTCTGAGTTCTTGTGTTTTCATATACACATTTATTTATCTATCTTCATATATATCTTTCTACATATATGTTTATCCTCATATGTGTGTGTATGTGTATGTATGTATGCATTCATGTATGTTTGCATTCAGCAAAAGTTAAATAAAATTAACACCACAATACTAAGTTTTTGTATAAAGAAGTTTTAGTTTTTCTTGTTAAAAATATCCCCTGGTTGAAAAACTTCCTTATTCACCGCAAAGTCCTAAGGGAGAACATCAATTTATATGATAAATTTGACAGAATTAGTCCCAATAATGAACCTTCAAGGATATTGAGGCACCGGTGATATTTCACAATACCATCTGGAAAAATTTAAATGAAAAGAATTTCATTTTGATTCATTATCTTTCATCATAAGAATCACCTGTAATGAATAAAATAGACTTTTAAAATTTTTCACTTGCAGCATCAGATTCAGAAATACAGATAAATGTCATTACAATCTGAGAAAACCAAACAAATTCCAGCTACTGAGGCGCAGAGGCAGGTGAGTACTAGGGAGAAGAAGGTGGAAGAAAACACAGCAGAATTCAATTTTTTTCTTTTTATTTTGGTAACAGAGCATTTAGAAAATTGTTTTTTGCTAATTCTTCAACAATTCTTTAACAAACAGGATAACATAAGCTTCCTTATAAAGAAGAATGAATATGAAATTAGAAATATGAGTCTCCCTTGAAGAAATAAATCTATGTACATTAAAGGGAAAATCCAAAGAAATCTTAGGAATGTTGGTTTAAAACAAAGGAGACGCATTGTATAAGGCTGACTTAAATATTTTGAATACTTCGTGAGCACGGGAATCCCAGGTCTTGTTTTCAAAGGCTAAGTACCGCTGTATCCACTTGTTTCCTATGAAGTTTACCAGCCCTTGTCTATCTGCTTTCAAGGATCTAGGAGCTAATAGTGATTTTAAAGTCTTTTTAAAATCTACTTTAAAAATAATGTCATCTAATCCATCAATGTGGATGTAACATGCTGTAAAAAATATTTTAGGTGATTGCGTAAAATCACATTCTCAAAGTAGGGCGATTAGTTAAACATTTAGGAGATAATGAGATCTCTGAATCTCTCTTCTGTTTTTCTCCTTCCCTACCTTGTGTAGGTTCATTAGTTTAAACTATGAAAACTCTGTGTAACTTCGTATATTTGAGATAGAAAATTATTCTGTATATCTGCCTTCTGCCGTGGCTCAATAAAGTAATTCTTAAAAAACTAAATATAACACTGAACTTTCTTGACAGTATTCTTTTTCTACAGAAATACAGATTTGATATAAAACAATGTACAGGCAAAGCAAACAAACTAAAAATAAACAGGATTATTTGTACAATTGGATTATTTGTACAATTGAGCTAGTGATATACGTCTAGGAATTTATGCTAAGGAAATGATAAGAAATACAGTCAAATATATGCAATGGTATTTAGCACAGCATTACTTATAATAAATTTGGATGCATTCTAAAAAGAAAATTAAGGTATGATTAAATTGATTATGGCAAATTGTTGGCAAGATAAATATTATAGTAATTTACTAAGAATGTTTGTATCCAATGGCTTGCTTTCTTTTTATTCTAGTGAATAAAAGCAAATAAAATAATTTAATTGCATTATTTCTTTGTGTAACAATTATATGTATGCTTTGAGAAAGTTTGTTTTATTAGTCAGGGTTTTCTATAGACAGAACCAATGGGAGATATATAGATAGATGAGAGGGGACTTATAAGGGGAGTTGGCTGACCCAATTATAGAGGCTGACAAGTCCTGTGACAGGCTATCTGCAATCTGGAGACCCAGTGAAGACAGAGCATGGCTCAGTCCCAGCCTGAAGGCCTCAGAACCAGGAACGCCAACGGTGTAACCCACAGCCAGAGGCCAAAGGACTGAGAACCCAGGAGCTGCTGGTGTAAGTCCTGGAGTCCAAAAAACCAGAGAGCCTGGAGTTCTCAAGTCCAAGGGCAGGAAAAGAAGAGTTTTGCGCAGCTCCAGGAAAGAGAAAATCACCGTTTTATTCAATTTGGAGCCCCAGCTGATTGGAGGGCGCCACTCACATTGAGGGTGGATCTCCCTGACTCGGTTCACTGACTCACATGCCAATTTCCCACAGTAACACCCTCATAGACACGCCCAGAAATACTCCTTTACCACTTGCTTAGGTAATCCTTAATCCAGTCAAATTCACACTTAAAATTAACCATCACACTTTTAAAGTAGAGAACTACAAAAAGGAGAAGTAAATCACTGATAATCTGCCACATAATGATATTTGCTTTCTAGCTCTATCTTGCTCTCTTTTAAACAATAAGCATAGCTATTTCATATTCTAATTTTACTTAATATTTTACCATATATAAATTCTAGAATTTCTGGGTTCAAATCTCAGCTAGGCCACAGATGAGTTGTATGTCATTTTTGGCAAGTAATTAAATCTTTTCATATGTAGGTTTCCTCATCTGCAAAGTGGAGACAATGACAGTACTTATTCACACTAGTGGCCTTATACAAAGAGCTATTATATGGAATAACAGATAATATTAATATATATTTAGCACTTAGCAAACATAAAGCAAAACAGATAGACCTGAAAATAGAAATAGATAAATCAATACTGATAGTTGGCAATTTTAACACTCCTCTCCCAGTATCTGAAAAAACAAATAGACTAAGATATAAAAGCCGCTGAACTTGATGATGAAATAACTTGAATTAATTGACATATATAGAACATGCCACTCAACAACGGTATACACATCCTTTTCAACCACAAATAAATATTCCCTAAAACCATATTCTGAAAAACGAAACAAATCTAAATAAATATAAATGAACTAAAACCATACAAAATGCCTTCTCTGACTACATAGAATCAACTAAAACTTAGTAACAGAAAAATAAAGGAAAGTCTCCAAATAATTGGAAAAAAACAGCACACTTCTAATAACAGCATAGGTCAAAGAAAAAATCCCATTAAACATAAGAAAATATTTTGAACTGAGTGAAAATGAAAACATAGAATTGCACTTTGTGAGAATTCATTTAGAGCAGTGCTCAAAGGGAATTCTACAGCATGAAATGTTTATATTACAAAAGAAGAAAATTTTCAAACCAATGCTATAATTTTCTACCTTAAGAACCTAGGGAAAGAAAAAGCAAATTAAACCCAAAAAATGAGGAAGGAAATAAACAATAAGATAAAAGAATATATTAACAAAACAGAAAAGAAAAACATAATAGAGAAAAAACAGTAAAACCAAAAGCTGTTCTTGAAAAGTTTAATACAATTAATAAACCTCTAGTACATAAATAAATATTTTTTTTAAAACAAGAGAGAAGACAAAATTACTAAGTTCAGGAATAAAAGGGAGAACATCCCTATCGATTCTGCAGCTATTAATAGGATAATAAGGTAATATTATGAAACTATTTGTTTATTCTAGAAGTTAGATGGGATAGATGAATTCCTTAAAAGATACAAATGACCAAAGCTCATTCAAGAAGAAATAGATAACACAACTTGCCCTTTATTTACTAAAGAAATTAAATGTATGATCAAAAACTTTCATACACACACACTAACATAAATGGGATGGCAAGGGGATCTCTAAGGCTATACGGCTTCACTGGTGAAATCTACCAAATATTTAAGGAAGAAATAATACCAACTTGACACAAACTCTCCCTGAAAATGCAAGAAATGAAACACTTCACAACTCATGTTATAAAGTTAATATTACCCTGGTATCAAAAGCAGAGAAAACAATCAAGGAAAAAACCTACAGACCAGTATTCCTTATGAACATAAACACACCAATCGTTACCAAAAATTAGCAAATTCAGACCAGAAATACATTTAAAAAAAGCATACTACATGATGAATAAGTGAGGTTTATCCTAGGAATGCAAGATTGGTTCAACGTTTGAAAATTAATTAATGTAATCCATTGTATCAACAGGTAAAAAAGTGAAAAACCATATGATCATCTTAACAAATGTAGAAAAAGCACTTGACAAAATTTAACATCAATCATGGTAAAACCTCACAGGGATTTTAGAATACCTGATAAAGGGCATATACACAAAAGCTGCACATAACATTACGCTTAATAGTGAAAGAATTAATTAAATATTTAAAGAATTGTTTTTAAACAATTATCATTTGCAGATAACGAAATAATATCTATAGAAAACCCTAAGAAATTTTAAACCTACTAAAATTAGTGTTTGAGTCTAGCAAGGTTGCAGAATAGAGGATCAATATTCAAAAATCAATTGTATTTCTCCACACTAGAAGTAAACATCTGGAAATAAAAAACTTTTTAAAAATATCATTTGCAATAGCATTAAGAGAAGTGAAATACTTAGGGATAAATTTAACAAAATATGTGCAAGATCTGTATACTGTAATCTACAAATCATTGCTCAGAGAAATGAAAGAAATACTGAAGAAATGGAGAGAAATGTAGTATTCATAGATTGGCGGACTCACTACTGTTAAGATGTCAATTCTTCCCAAATTTATCTACATATTCAACACAATCCCAATTGAAATCACAGCATGTTTTTGCAGAAATTGCAAGCTGATTCTAAATTGTATATGGAAATACAAAGGACCTATAATAACCAAAATCATTTTGAAAAAGATGAGCAAAGTTGGAAGACTCATACTACCTGACTTCAAGATTCACTTTAAATCTATAGTATCATTGGTATAAGTATAGAAATATAGTTCAGGTCGGGCGTGGCGGCTCATGCCTATAATCCTAGCACTCTGGGAGGCCGAGGCTGCAGGATCACTCAAGGTCAGGAGTTCAAGACCAGCCTGAGCAAGAGTAAGGCCCCATCTCTACTAAAAATAGAAAGAAATTAGCTGGACAACTAAAAATATATAGAAAAAATTAGCCGGGCATAGTGGCTCATTCCTGCAGTCCCAGCTACTCGGGAGGCTGAGGTAGGAGGATTGCTTGAGCCCAGGAGTTTGAGGTTGCCGTGAGCTAGGCTGACACCATGGCACTTTAGCCCAGGCAACAAAGCAAGACTCTGTCTCAAAAAAAAAAAAAAAAAAAAAAGAGAGAAAGAAAGAAAGAGAGAAAGAAATATAGTTCAATGGAATAGAATAGAGAATTCATAAATTAGCCCACAAATATAAAATTAATTGATTTTTTGAAAAGTGAAATGAAAATTTAATTGAGAAAAGATATCCTTTTCAACATTGGTGTTAGAAAAGTTAGATAACCATGTACATAAAAATGAATCTCAACCTTTACCTTACAGCATATACAAAAATTATCTCTAAATGGATAATAGACCTAAATATAAGATCCCATACTATAAAATATCTAGAAGAAGATGTAGGCAAAGGTCTTTGCAAGTTTGGGTTCAGTAAAAATGTCTTAAATATGACCCAAAATGTGATGAAAAATTAATAAATTGGGCTTGATTAAAACTTCTGCTCTTCTAAAGACACTGTTATGAAAACAAAAATTCAAGCCACTCACAGGGAAAAAATATTGGTAGGCACATATCATATAAAAGACGCATATCCAGAATATGTAACTAATTCTTACAACTCAATAATAAGACAAACAATCCCTCCCCTTACCAAAAAGAAAGACAAAACAAAGCAAAAATATACAAAATACTGGATAATTGGATAAATATTTGAATACACACTTCCCAAAAGATGATAATACAAATAGCATTAAGCACATTAAAAATGTTCAACATCATTAGTCATCACAAAAATGCAAATTAAAACCACAATGAGATATCATCATAAACCTACTAGAATATAGTATTAATATTAATCAGAGTTCTCTGGAGAAACCAAATTGATAGGATGTGTATATGCATATAGAAAGAGATTTATTTTAAATCATTTGTTCATGCAATTGTGGATTTTGGAGGTTTAATGAGTCCAAAATCTGACTGGGGAGGCCAATAGACTGGAGATTCAGGAAAGTATTATAGTCTGAGTCCAAGGGCAGTGTACTGGCAAACCAAGAAGAGCCGTATTGCAGGTGATGTGCGAAGGGAGTCTGCTGGGAGAATCCCCTCTTTGTTCCATTTAAGTCTTCAGCCGATTGGATGAGGCCCACCACATTATGGAGGACAATCTGCTTTATTCAATGTCTGCCAATTTAAAAGTGAATCTCATGCAAAAACCCCCACAGAAACACTTAACGTGTTTGATCAAATATCTGGGCACAATAGTCCATCAAAGGTGACACAAAACTAGTCATTGCAGGTATCTAAAATTAGAAAGACTGATAATACCAAATGTGGGTGAAAATATGGAGCAAATCTATCTCTTACATATTGCTGGTGAAAATGTAAAACAGTACAGCCACTTTGGAAAACATTTTGGCCATTTCTTATAAGTTAAACATGCATTTACCATATAACTTAGTAATCCTATGTTAAGAGATAGGAAACAATTGTCCACACAAAGACCTGCATGCAAATGTATATAACAGCTATATTCATAATAGCCAAAAACTAGAAACAACTCCAATTTTTATCTACTGGTAAATGGATAAGCAAATTGTGGTACATTTATTCTATAGAATACTACTCAACAGTAAAAAAGAGCAAACTACTGACACATGCAACATTATGGATGAATCTCTATAGCACTAGGCTATGTGAAGAAAAGTCACCTACAAAAGACTACATACTGTGCGAGTCCAATTATCTGACATTCTAGGAAAGACAAACTGTAGGAACAGGGAATATCACCAGTTGCCAGGGACTGAGGGGAGGGGAGGGCATAGATTTCAAAAGGAACTTTTTGGGAAAAGAAATTGTTCCATATCTTCATTATGGTTATTGGTACACAACTGCATACATTTTTCAAAACTCATCAAACAGTCCACTTAAGGAAGGTAAATTTTATTAACATAAGTCATACTTTGGAAAACCTAACTCTTTAAAATGGACCAAGAAATATGTTAATTAAGTTATGAAATTATGTAAACAACTGAAATTATTGACAAAATGTTCAATAAACATTTTGGTATTGTATCACTATCATTTTCTCTTGCTAATAAATTATCTTTTGAGAACAAGTTAGCCTATAAATTAAAGCTGAAAGAGTCTCTCTCTTTCTCTCTCTTACACACTCATACACGTATATACACAACACACGCACACACGCACACACACACACACACACACACACGATGTTCTGTAACTTTGGGAGGGCAACAAAGAAATTCTTGAGAACACCATAACAAAACTGACATGGCAGGGAATACGTGAGTAGGAACTGACTTCTGCCTTTTTCCACAGTGTGCTGTTAGTGTAGCAAGGCACTGGCCAGAAACACAATTAAGGGACCCAATTTAAGAATCGTGCTTTGATAGGCATAATCCATAGCAGTGTTAATGCCAGTGACTATTAAGGAAATGTTTGGGAGCAGAGGTGGAGGAAATGTGGCAGTCACCAGGCAGTGGTGGAAATTGCATGTTCAGGATCCCTCAACAGGAAGCCCCTGGGGTCTTCCATAAATAGTTGATAAGATGTTTCCCTTCAATGGCAGGTAGGTGTGAGCCAGGGAGATACATTTGACACTAAAGCTAATGAGCACACAAATGTTCCAAATCCTGATGTTTTGATCTTTGATGTAACAGAAGCTGTTTCTACACTAAGCCTTCAAACAAACTGAAAGGGAAAGGATACGTAATGTTTATGAATACATTTGAATAAGAGAGCTGCATGTTTATTTTAAAGGCAATAGACATTATCTGCATTTGACAAAGTGATTTTCGCAATGGTCTGGATTTGGGGGGGTTCTTGTCCTGACTCTACCTCTGCCTAGCTCTGTGGTTGGGCAAGGCACTTGGTTTTTCTACTTCTCATTTTCCCTACCTAATAAAATGGGAGGGTTTAACCAATAACAGACTGTAAAATGACTGGATTTAGTACTCAGGTATGTTTTGTTTGGCATTTTGTTCTGGCATATTTTTTTTTAAAATTGGTTAGAGTATTATGACTGCACTTAAAAAATGTACTGCATTCAGATGCTGCACACCATAAATACCCTGACTTGATCACTACACATCATACACACGTAACAAATGTTCTCGTGTACCTCAGAAATTTGTACAAATAAAAAAAAATGACAGATACAGGGTTAATACTCTGACAAAAAATGGATGTATTGCTATCACTGAAAAAATCAGAAGACTTTACATAAGGTATAGATATATAGCTGCTCAAATACTGAATCCTTCATTTGAAATACTGAAAATATTTGAAATATTTGAAAATACTGAACCTTCATTTCAGCATGATACCAAATGCCTGGATTTGAATTAGAGTTGCCATATTTAGATAACGCCTCACTTTCCATTAGCAACAATCCCATATGCCAAGATGCCAAGGCTCTAATTTAACTATACTACAAATAGCAAAATTACTGAGAACTGCTACAAAAAGGCTAAGATCTATCAATTGCTTATTCTGCCATACCTCAAAGATATCACAGGTTTGTTTCCAGACCATTGAAATAAAGTGAATATTGCAATAAAATAAGTTACACAATTTTTTGGATTCCTAGAGCATATAAAAGTTATGGTAACACTATACTGTAGTCTATTAATTGTGCAATAGTATTATATCTAAAAAAAACAATGTACATACCTGAATTAAAATTTGTATTGGTAAAAAAGGCTAATTATTATCTCAGCCTTCAGCAAGTCATAATCATTTTGCTGGTACAGGGTCTTGCCTCTATATCGATGGCTGCTTACTCATCAGGGGAGTGGTTGCTGAAGGTTGGGTGGCTGCGGCAATTTCTTAAAATAAGACACCAATGAAGTTTGCAGCATCCATTGACTCTTCCTTTCATGAAAGTTTTCTCTGTGGTATGGCGATACTATTTGATAGCACTTCACACATGGTAGAACTTCTTTTAAAATTGAAGTCAATCCTCTCAAACCTTGCCTCTGCATTATCAACTAAGTTCACATAATATTCTAAATCCTTTGTTGTCAATTCATCTATGCTCACAGCATCTTCACCAGGAGTAGATTCCATCTTAAGAAACCACTTTCTTTGCTCATCCATAAGAAGCAACTCCTCATCTGTTAAAGTTTTACCATGAGATTACAGCATTTCAGCCGCATCTGCCAGCTCCACTTCTAATTCTATTTCTCTTACTGTTTCTACCACATCTGAAGATACTTCCTCCACTGAAGTCTCAAACCCAGGAAAGTCATCCATGGGGGTTAGAATCTGCTTCTTCCAAACTCCTGTTGATATTTGGAACTCCTCCCAGGAAGGGCGAATGCTATTAATGGCATCTAGAATGGCGGAATCCATTCCAAAAGGTTTTCAATTTACTTTTACCAGATCCTTCAGAGGAATTATAATCTATGGCATCTATAGTCTTACGAAATGTATTTCTTAATTAATAAGACTTAAAGTTGAAATGTTTTCTTCATTGGTGGGCTTCAGAGGGCATGTTGCATTAACAAGCATGAAAACAACATTAATCTCCTTGTACATCTCCATTAGAGCTCTCGGATGACCAGGTTCATTGTCAAAGAGCAGTGATATTTCGAAAGGAATCTTTTTTCTGAGTAGGAGGTCTTGACAGTGAGCTTCAACTATCCAGTAAATAATGCTGTAGACAGATGTGCTGTCATCCAAACTTTGTTGTTGCATTTATACAGCATAGGTAGAGTAGATTTAGCATAATTCTTAAATTTTCATAATGGCAAATGAGCATTGGCTTAACTTAAAGTCACCGGCCACATTAGTACCTACGAGAGAGTAAGCCTGTCTTTTGAAGCTTTGAAGCCAGGCATCAACTTCTCTGTGGCTGTGAAAGTCCTAGATAGCATCTTCTTCCAATAGAAGGCTGTTTTGTCTACACAGGAAATCTGTTGTTTGGTGTAGCCACTTTCGTCAATGATCTTAGCTAGATCTGGATAATTGCTGTAGCTTCTACATCAGCACTTGCTGCTTCGCCTTGCACTTTTGTGTTATAGAGACAGCTTCTTCCATTAAACATCATAAACCAACCTCTGCTAGCTTCCAACTTTCTTCTGCAGCTTCCTCACCTCTCAGCCTTCATAGAATTGAAGTGAGTTAGGGCCTTGCTCTGGATTAGGCTTTGGTTTTAGGGAATGTTGTGGCTGGTTTGATCTTCTAACCAGACCACCAAACTTTCTCCATATTAGCAAGAAAGTTGTTTCGCTTTCTTATCATTCATGTGTTCACTGGAGTAGCACTTTTAATTTCCCTCAAGAACTTTTCCTTTGCATTCCCAACTTGGCTAACTGCTTGACACAAAAGGCTTAGCTTTCAGTCTATCTCAGCTTTTGACATGCCTTCCTCACTAAGTTTAATCATTTCTATCTTTTGATTGAAAGTGAGAAACGTGCTACTCTTCCTTTAACATGAATGCTTACAGGCCATGTTAGGGTAATTAATTGGGCTAATTTCAATATTGTCATGTCTTGGGGAATAGGGAGGCCTGAGGAGAGGGAGAGAGACACAGCATGGCTGGCCACTGGAGCAGTCAAAACACATATGGCATTTATTGATTAAGTTCACAATCTTATATGGGAGAGGTTCCTGGTGCCCCCAAACAACTACAACAGTAAAATCACAGATCTCCATATCAGATATAAAAAGAAGAAATTTTTAAATATTACAAGAATTACCAAAATATGAAGACATGAAGGAAGCCCATGCCATTGGAAAAACGGTGCTGATAGACTTGCTTGATGCAGGGTTGCCATAAACATTCAATTTGTAAAAAACACAGTATCTGTGAAGTACAACAAAGTGAAGTGCAATAAAATGAGGTATGATGTTGTCAACAACATCCCAGGTATGTTTCTTCTGATCAGGGTAACCTCCAAGGAAGCAAATTAGCAAGAAAAAAGAAGGAAATGCAAGAGACACTAAAGGAATGTGGCCATTGTTCAGTAACCAACAGTGGACTGCCAACGCATGTTAGGACATCCTAACCAGACTGACTATTTTAGCAATTGAAATGCTGCACCCTCCCTAGGAAGATTAGGGTCATTATTAAATTCAAGGCAATGAACATCTCTGAGCACCAGCTGAAGACCAGACTCCACACTACATAATGAAAATTCATAAATAAATAAGACAATCCCTGCCTTCACAGTCTGAGATACTTAAATACAAAATTAAAATATATAATTTATATACAATAATATATATTTAATTAAAACTTTCAATAACTAATAATTACAGAAATTTTGTTAAATGCATTGATAGAAGTAGATATGGTACAAAGGTGACAGAAAGAAAAAGTGGCTCTCTAGAGCCTTGGCATGTGCCTTTTCTCTGCCGGGATCAGTTTTCTCCCACTTTCATTTTTTTCCTTCTCTTTCATGTCTTTGCTCAAGTGCCTTTGCTGACTAGCCTGTTTAAATTGAAACTACCCCAGTTCCCAAGGTTGGCATCTTGTAACCTCTTCCTGCTTTATTTTCTTTATAGCTCTGATGACCATCTTTCATTCTATATATTTTACTTTTATTTTGATTACTGGCCATGTCTCCTACTGGAATGAAAGCTCCATGAGGACAGGGAATTTTATTTTATTTTATTTTATTTTTTTACTGTTTTGTCCACAGTCATTTCCATAACTCCTAGAATAGTGCCTGGCACATAGAAGTCATTGGGTGAATATCGGTTAAGTGACTCAACGAATGAAGTAATCAGTTCTCCCCAGGAAGGTCGGAGAAAACTCTCTGAAGAGATGGTGTCTGAACACATGAGTTTTGAAGAATGAGTTAAAGTTCACTAAGTTAAATGACAAACTGAGAAGAGAACATCTTGGGAAAAGAAAGCAGCATGTGCAAAAGCAAGAACATGCAAAAGAACACTGCATATTCCATATGAGTATATATTTAGGGTTAAGTTTAATATTATTATCAGGAATAATATAGTAGTGCAACTGTTACAAGTTATGGCTCCAAAGAATGGTAGGTACTCGTATAACTCCTTTGTAGACAGTATTTCATTCCATTCTCAGACAGGTGGTTAGAATTCACCCCATTTTCCAGATGAGAAAATTGTAATTCGGACAGGTTACATCTTGCCCAAAGCCACATGGCTTATAAGTACAAAGATGACATCTTAGATTTGCATGGTGGCTCCAAACCATGCTCTTTTCACAGATAGGAAGTCCAGTCCTACTTTATTGTTTGCTTCCTCCATCATAAACTAACCAGAGATGCATATTAATAAACTGCACTGATTCTTCTCATGGTTTTGAATCTTTTAGGAATATTTTTATAAGACATACATTCACAAAAGGGACTGGATGGCATACAAAATCTTCATTTCTTTGGTCTAAAATGATTTGCTTGCAAGTCAAATTAATCCTTCCCCCTCCCAGATACCATTTGTTTATCTGTTTATCTAAAGACACACATGCACTCTCTGATAAGAAGACATATGTTTCAGCTAAAAATCTCCTTTGTGGTTTGCAAGAATTCTTTATGCTATTTTAAAAGAAAAAGAGAAAGGGGAAGTTAGAGAGAGAGGAAAAGATAACTTCTCATTTCAAAATATACTAATCTTGTCTCTCTAAGGACTGTTATTTGGCATTTGTTTAGCTAGTGCTGGTTTGGAAACCAATTGAATATACAGTGTTTATTTCAAAGCATTATTTTCCTCTGCCACTCTGTGATTTTTCTGGGGAATATTTGCATTTAGATGCTATCTGTACAAAGTGAGGGATATGACCATAAACAATTTGAAGACAATGAGAAAAAACAGTTAAAGGAAAGTAAAGGAAAAGGCAGTTGCAAAAGGAAGAAGTGAGGAGATAAAAATGAGAAAAGGGAGCTCATTGACTTAGCTTCACATGAAATAATGAGAAATCAAAAGAGACATGGGAAAGAGTGAGGGCAAGTCAAAGAAAAATCAAAGGCAATGAGGATGCTATTTTTGTATATTAAAACATAATTAATATTCATCACACTCTTTAAAGGGGAAGTGGAAAATTGAGGGAGACAGAAAAGCAAAGGAAAGGAGCAAATAAATGGCTTGAGATAATAAGGGGAAAAATAGAGCAATGGAGATAATTGGGAAGATTGTATGGCCAAGGTCCAAGTATAAACAGTCCAACAAAATGGTATTTTTATAATATTATAAAATATTTCTAGAAAAACAGTAATTCATTCATTTACTCATTCTTTCATTCGGCCCGTATTTGAAGAGTACCTACTGTATACCAGGTCCTTGTGCTAGATACAGGGAATAGGCAGATGAACAGGTGTGGTCTTTCCTTCAAGATAATTAGAATTGGATGTTCTGGTGATGACTGAATTGTTGGAGTGGAAATAAGATATTCAGGAGTCATTTCATATTGACCCTCCACTGAAATAACAACAACAACAACAACAAAAAAGTGTGACTTGAATGTGCCTATGTTTTAAATGGTAGAGACTCACATCTTGCTTCTCATAATGATGGTTTTGACTGGTACCAGGCATTCTGTGAAACCTGTGTGTGTCATGGGTTCCAAGGAAAGAAGGAAGGACAAAAAAAAAAAAAAAAGGGGTGAGAGATAAACTTTGTAATTAATAAAGATTTTTTTTTTAAAAGTGTAGGTCTGGTTCAAGTCATGTCTTAACAGAAGAAATGATTGTGTGTTTTCTGGGACACATTCATAAGACCAGAGGAGAAGCAGTGAGTGTGCGCACATGTGTATCTGGGCGGGTGCACGTCTACACAGGAGATGCTGATTACATTGAAGTCAGTAAATATCTGAATTATGGTGAAGGAAATTTAAAAAAGAGTGAGTCAAAGAAGGAGTGCTAAGAATTACCACATCCTGGGTGAAGCAAACTTCATGTAGAGAAAATGAGATCTGTGTCAAAGCCCAGAATATCGTCTCCAGCAGCCCTTAAATATTCCCTTCATCTTCGGTCTTTTGATATCGCATGTGTCTTCCTTTCTGATGCCTGATTACTCTGCCTGTACCACAGATCTGGTCTGCTCGTTTCAGACTCCTATTTGATTGTTCTCAATGAATCATGAATTCAAGA
Source organism: Indri indri (assembly GCA_004363605.1). Classification (NCBI taxonomy): domain Eukaryota; kingdom Metazoa; phylum Chordata; class Mammalia; order Primates; family Indriidae; genus Indri; species Indri indri. The sequence continues at coordinate 925 of RJWJ010014117.1, read as the reverse complement.
TCATCCACCCTATCTTTCCAATTTCCTCCCTTGGCAAACCAATCATTCCTTAATCTTAGGGAATGCTCGGCAATTTCCCACTTCCAAGCTTACCTGTATTCTGTTCTCTCTGCCTCCCTCTTCCTGTCTCTTCACGCTCAAATACCACCCATTCAAGACCCATTCAAGTTCAAATGTTACTTCTTCCATGAAATCTTTCATCTCCAAATTCCTATAGCACATTTTCTGTTCTTAGTCCATGGCGTTTACTGTTTCTCTGCTTACAGTAAAGTAACGTATGCTTATCTCCTTTCTAAATTATAATCTCCTTAAAAGTAACACCTGTTTCTGAGTTAAGTTTACATTACTTAAATGGCACCACATCAAATATGCCCATAAATGAATAACTTAGAAGTGGAAAGATCATATAGGTGAGGTTGAATGAAAATAGGTAGTAAAGGGTTAGAAATAGAGGAAAACAGCAGTAGATAAAGAGTCTGACAATACTTAGCAGATGATCAGTGTACTGGTGATCCTTAATCTGCATAACCAGTCCTCAACTACTACAATAGTATAGCAGAAATACTACAATATTTATCAACACTAGAAGATATCTTAAATAAACTGCCACCATCAAATTTAGAACATATATTCCATGTGTTTAATCCATTTATTAAACAATATCCAATTAAAAATTACATTTGTTTCAGTTACTGTATGTTTATAGAGATAAATATTTGCTGAGGTTATCAAATTTGTTTATCCATTTAGGATACATGAAAAATCTTTATACAAAAGCAATGGTACATTTGCTCATGATTTCTCGCACTTGATTCCTTTCCTTACATCCTTGCTTTCATAATTATCTTTGGAATATTTATAAATAATCTCATCATGTGCAACAACCTTGTCCATGGGATTAAAAAATTATTTTTGGCCTGACAGC
>RJWJ010014116.1:12437-38881 GCA_004363605.1 Indri indri | reverse complement strand
AACATAGCAAGACCCCCATCTCTACAAAAAAGAAAAAGGATTTTTTAAATTATCCAGGTGATTGCTTAAGCACAGGTATTGGAGGTTACAATAAGCTATGATCTGGCCACTATACTCCAGCCTGGGTTACAGAGCAAGACCTTGTCTCTAAAATAAATAAATAAATAAAAATAAAGTTAAAATTATATTGGGCTGGGCACAGTGGCTCACACCTGTAATCCTAGCCCTCCAAGAGGCCAAGGTGAGAGGATTGCTTGAGGCTAGGAATTTGAGACCAAGCTGAACAAGAGCAAGATCCCGTCTCTACTAAAAACATAAAAATTAACCAGGCATGGTGGGATACACATATTGTCCCAGCTACTCAGGAGGCTGAGGTAGGAGGATCACTTGAGCCCAGGAGCTGGAGGTTGCAGTGAGCTATGATGATGCTACTGTACTCTAGCCTGGGCCAACAGAGTGAGACTCTGCCTCAAAAAAAAAAGGAACTTGAACTGCCTTCTCACTACCCTCTTCATATTAAAAAAATAAAATAAAATTTTATAAAATAAAAAAACATGCAATTTGTTTCGAATGTGTCTGGTGACTTGTCTACTATAAATCTTCAATTCACATACGTATGTCCAGATCATGTTCCAGATTTTTGTGTCATAACAAGACATGTAATTTTACACTTAAAGAGAAAGGATTATCATAAAATGTACTTATATTCTTCAAAAGTAGTATAATTAGTTAAGACAAAAATAGCTTAAAGCAGACAGTGTATAGGTTAACAGCAATTAAGTTTATAATATTTTGGCCTCTGGTAGAGGCTCAGATAGAGCCTGAAGAAAAAGAAAAAGGAAAGGAACAAGTTAGTAATGTTTTTAGATCATATTTTCTGCTGCCCTAATTCACTGTACACTCATCTGAAAGTAAAGTATGCTTTAACAATCCTAATAAGAACTGATTGAATGTCATCACAGTACATGGTACAATAAAACTCAGTAAAACAAAAGGCAAAGTATGTCAGTAAAATACTTTGTTAATGTGTCAGTCCAAGCTTGAAATGCTTTAACTTTTAGATAAAGTTCTGCTTTGACCAGAAAGAAGCATGGCATTGATACATCTGTGTATGCAAAACATTCAGACAATGCAGGTAGCGGACTCTTGTCTACCACATACGTAGAAGCCTAAGATGAAACTCATCCTTCCTACTTTTAGGGTTTAAGGGATAAATGTAGAACCTCAAACAAGTAATTTTTTAACAGTGGCAATTTTTCTCCCATTGAACTAGAATGTACCTCTTTTTTCACCCCATGTATATTTTCATTTAAATTATGACATGACAGATAGTACAGATCTTTTAACATCTAAAGGGACTAAGGGGATCTGCAGCGTATTAAAACTTGTGGGGATCATAATACTTTTTACATGATTTAGGTTATAAATAAATCAGGTGTAGTATTTCTGGGTTCTTGTTCAAAGAAAATATATTTTAATCTGATATCCTTTCAACTTGCACCTTTCTCAAGAAGCTATTGATGACAGATCAAAGTACCATGTTGTTTTTATAAGAAAGGAATGTTGAGTCATACAGACATAGGTTATCATCCAAAAGATTATAAATATTCTTAGGTAGATCTAAGCTTTTGATGCAAAGCCATTGATTACATCAGTCAACATTGGTATCTGGAAAATACTAGAAACTATTCATTATGTTAACACCCTAAAAGCAGTATCCCAGCTAAAATTTAAATTTCTCTGATTCCTGATAATTTTCCTATATTGAAAAAATTGTTTTCCATGGAATTTTATTTTCTGTGAATGTATCAAAGCAACAATTTACATAATTTTTAAGTCTTTAAGTTTATCAAAATGTAGGTTGCCAGGTGTAATTTATACAAACTGAGTATAGACCATCACAGATCGAAGCAAGCATTGGACTATCAGCTTCTCGGCATCCTCCCCCTCCCCGCCCCTCTGCACAGCACTCACGCTTCGCCCTGCTCACCACATCAAGAGCCCAGCCACTCAGGAGGTGACAGCAGAGACACTTCGCAGTCCCCTTTACAGTATTAAGGTTGAATGCCACTAGTTACTTACACCAATTTTGTATTTTAACATTTAGATTTATGGAAGATTTACAAACAGAGATTCAAGAAATGGAATTCTTCCAGTTTTCTAAAGGTTTGAGTTTCATGAGAAAAGACGACTTTGCAGAGTGGCTACTTTTTTTCACTAACACTGATAATAAAGACATTTATTGGAAAAATGTGAGAGAGAAGTTGTCAGCACGAGAGGTTGGTATACCCTTTTTTGTGTATGTGATAAGATAAAATAAGTTGGACATGTTTTTATAATTAAAGTAACTTCTAAATTAACCAAGGCTATGCTAATCTCTATTATTTAAGCATAAAATCAATTTGAAGAATGTTCTCTACATATTATTTTCCTGTCAATGAACTACTGCCTAAGACAGAATCAGTCTAGCAACTGTGAGTGTTGCATTTCCAGTAAAGTTAGGAATAAGACAAGAATTCACTATCACTACTAATGTTTAATATCATTCTGGAAATCTTAGCCAGTGCAAATTTTTAAAAAAGTGTAAAAATTTGAAAGGAAGTAGCAGTTGTCTTTGTTTGCATATGATGTGATTAGATGCCTAGAGCACCCCAGAGAATCCACTTGAAAAACCATTAGAAACCATAAGAATTCAATAAAGTGTCTTACAATGCTAATGTATTAGAAGCAGCAGCTGTCTTATGTGCAAATTACAGGTGAGAAAATATAATAGCCTGCATGTGTGTGTGTGTGTATGTATGAGATGCATGAAAAGACGATCGCAAAGCTATTATAATAACAATGATTACTGTACAGTGGTGAGATATCAAGTGAGTTTTACTTTCTTACTTTATACCTTTATTATTTCAAAAAAATTTTTGGAATGGGCATGTATTTTTATATAACTTTTTAAAAAGCTATTTCTACTGTGAGAAAAAAATAATAAAATATAAATAATTCCATTTATAATTGCAAGAGAAATGTATATTTAGGTCATTAAATATGAAATGTCCAATTTCAAATCAAAAGTGTAGTTTATTATATCTCAAACAAGAAGCAGTACAGTTAATCCAAGTATGCATCTAAACTACCGACACAGTTTTGCTGTCTCAATGGTAGCTTGTTTATGCCAGCAGCAAAGAAGCCTGGAGAGTGAGTGGAAGTGAAATCGCAAAGGTGTTTTCTGCAGTTTGTTGAGAATTAAATATTTTTTCTTGCAAAAAGTGGTCCAAAGCCTGGAAGAAGTGGTAGTCGGTTGGCACGAGGTCTGGTGAATATGGTGAATGACAGAGTTTCCAAGGCCGGCCTCTGTAGTTTGAGCAGTGCTGTTTGTGTGACGTGTGGTCAAGCGTTATCTTGCAAAAGTATTGGCCTGGCCCTATTGACCAGTCTCAGCTGCTTAATCACAAACATCCTCATCATTTCATCCAATTGGCTGCAGTACATATCTCCTGTAATCCAATGACCAGGTTTCATGAAGCTGTAGTGGATAATACCAGCACTGAACCACCAAACACCATTAGCTTTTTCTCATGAATATTTGGTTTTGGACTGTGTTTTGGCACTTCATCTTTATCCAGCCATTGTGCCAAACGCTTGCGATCGTCAGAAAGAATCCGTTCTTCACACGTAACAACACAGTGTAGAAATTGTTTGCCTTTATGTCGCAACAGCAAAGAAAGGCAAGCTTTGAGACGATTTCTCTTCTGACACTCGTTTAATTCATGTGGTACCCATCTATCCAGCTTCTTTACCTTGCCCATTTGTTTCACATGGTCCAATATCACCCTCACCCTTACCCTCACCCTCACCTTCACCTTCATGTTGTCCACGTGGCTCATTTTCAGTATTAAAATCACCAGAACCTCTCAAACCATTGACATACTGTGAGTTCATTAGCCACATCCTTCCCAAACACTTCATTGATATTTAGGGCTGTCTGTGCTGCATTGGTTCTACAGTGGAACTCATATTTGAAAATAACATGAATTTTTGACTTATCTATGGTTTCACAAAAATTGCTCTAAAAAAAAATATTTGAAGGATAATCACAAGCCAAACCATACATTTGCAAGACTGAGGATGTACCTTCACAGTAAAAATAAAACAAGAAGTGTCAAAGTGCAGTGTCAGAAATATCAACTGTCACACTTAGTACTTAAGGAAATCAGACATTTCATACTTAATAATCTAATAACAATTAGAAACAAATTTAACAAAAAAAAATGAATACAACTTTACAGCCTTGATGGATATAAAAGAAAATTTACTTAATTATAGAGACATCCTCTGTTATTCAATAGGAAGTCTTAGAATTATATTATAAACAGAGCAGTTCTGTCTTCAATTAGTCTTTAAGTTACATTATTAGTTATATTAGTCAGAACAGCCCAAATTTGCTGCAGTTACAAAGTAACCCTGAAATCCCCCTGGCTAACACAACAAAGGTTTCTTTCTCAAACATGCCATATTTTCATTGTTGGCTGGTAGGAGGCTCTATCCCCCACTGTTGGTCAGGGATTGAAACTCCCCAATCTCTGTCATCTGGAGGAAGCACTATCCTCAGAGGCCATGGCACGAGAAGAAAGGAGGGAGTCACATTCTGGCAATTAATGTTTTGGCCTAGACACATCACATGACACATGGCTACTGGCCAGACTAATCACATAACCCCACTTGAATGCAAGGAAGCAAAGCAATGCAGTCTTTCATATGTGCAAGGATCAGAAAAGAACCAAATATTAGTGAACACTAATGGCTTTCAATAAAAATACCATTGGATTCTTGGGAGGGAACTAGACAAGCCACAGAAGTTCATATGAAAAGAATTCCAACATATTAAAATATATTATCAAACCTTGGTAACTAAAACAGTTTGTTACCGACGATGAATTTTACAGAGTCCAGAAATAGACTCAAATACACTAGTAAATATAAAGTAGTATTTAAAAGTAGTTGGGTAAGAGAAGACTTATTGAGAAATGGCATTAGGATAATTCACTGGCGATCTGAGGGAGAAAATGAGCATAAATCTCTACTCATTATTCTAAAATAAATTCCAGGTGGATCAGAAAATTAAATGTTGGCAAGAAAAATGAAACTAAGTATAGAAGAAAACTTAGAAACAATGTATCATTTTAGAGTGGAGTATATGTTTAATACATCTTTCTAAGCAAAACCCAGAACCTTTCAAGGAAAAATTGATAAAATTACTACCTAAAAATTAAAATTTTCTTGCCTCCCCTCATCTTCCCCCAAAATTATAATCAAAACCAAAAGAAAAAAAATTGACAAAATGAAGAATATTGACAAGTAGTAGATCAATTTTCTTAATTTATAATGGGATCTTAAAAACTCAGTAGGTATCAAGAACTTCGAAGGGTCTGAGAATTTTTTCCCTATTTAATAAGTAATAAGATCTTGAAAATTAACATGTTAATAATGATAAAGTGTCTGAGATTTTATCTGTTTGCAAGTTAGCCTACACAAGTTTCATGAATGCTTGCAGAAGATACAAGACTATTGGGTCAGAGACAAAGAACTTTATTATTCATAACATATCACAGCATGAGCAGCGTATGTGTGTCAGTTCCCCCTTGCCTCCCATGCCCATGGGGGTGAGGCTGAGGCCCAGGTGGATGCTGCCCACACAGTATATTCACTTCACACCTGAAGAACTTCACCTTAGCAAATCCAAATCTTTTTAAAAGGGGAGTAAGCAAGCCTTCTTGACCTTTGCTTCAGAGGGAGGCATTTTATATTCATTATACTGGATGGCAAAAAAAAGCTGTCATGGGAAGGCACTGTCTGTATTCAAGGCTGTCCACTGTACAAACATCCTTGGAAAAATGGTCTGGAACAAAAAGGTACTTGGTGCCTCTGAAAGATGTACAGAAACATGAGACCCATGGGGAGTTGTCTCCTGCAATAAGACCCATTAGAAATCTGGGCAAAGGACATAAAGGACATGAGAAGAAAAATACACAAATAACTAATAAACATGTGAAAAATGTTTAACTCTGTTCACAATTAAAGACATACAAATTCAGACATTACCAAGATACTATTTTTCACCAGTCAGAAAAGCAAACATCAGAAAGGTTGCACCCAGTGCTTACTTTGAGATCGTTATATAAAGAAGCAGCCACTCTTTCATTAATATTTGTGCTGATAAATATACTTGGTTTTTTTCTTTTATTTCCCCTGTTTACCTATCACCTTATAGATATACTATTAAGAAAATAAAGCAAGGTATCAAAATGTGTGACGATGTTCCCACTGTGTAAAACAAGATGTGTGTGCGTGCATGTGTGTGCTTTTATGAGCAGAACATTCCTGGAAGGATACAAAAGGAATTGCTAACATGCTTTACCTCTGGGGAGAGGAACTAGGGATCGATCAGAAGAGGAAGGAAAGCTTTTCATTCACGCTTTGTACGGTTTGAATTTTCTACCATGTGCATATAATACTTTTTCAAAAACAATTTTAAAAATAAAATTCATAAATTCACAAAAGCTTAAAGCAGTGAAACTTGAATAAGACCACACATACACAAAAGGCATGATCCTAAAGGTCCCTACAAAGAGGAACTTTTTTCAGGCAGGGAAGAATTTACTTTCAAATTAAGAATTTTTCGGCCGGGCACGGTGGCTCACGCCTGTAATCCTAGCACTCTGGGAGGCCGAGGCGGGCAGATCGTTCTGAGCCCAGGCGTTCGAGACTAGCCTGAGCAACAGCGAGACCCCGTCTCTACCAAAAATAGAAAGAAATTAATTGGACAGCTAAAAATATACATAGCAAAAAATTAGCCGGGCATGGTGGCTCATGCCTGTAGTCCCAGCTACTCGGGAGGCCGAGACAGTAGGATTGCTTGAGCCCAGGAGTTTGAGGTTGCTGTGAGCTAGGCTGACGCCATGGCACTCTAGCCCAGGCAAGAGAGTGAGACTCTGTCTCAAAAAAAAAAAAATAAAAGAATTTTTCTACTTTGTTTACTTTTTAATGGAAAAATTCAGGTTTTTTAAATTATTTTTTGTTTTGTTTTTAAGTTCATAGGTTTTAAAGCCAGATGGACCAAGGTTCAAATCCCAGTTGTCCCATTTGGTAGACCGTGGGCAAACTACTCAACCCCTAAAGGGTACTTACCTAACATTTGGAGAGGCTGAGATCATTCACATAGTAAATGGCAGAATTTCAACATAGGTCCATCTAACTCCAAAACCCAGTGCTTACTTAGTGCTAATCCACTGATAACACGTAGCAGAAGTGACCCATTTAACAGAGTGTGTTAGTCTCCTGGGCTGCCATAACAAAATACCACAGACTGGGCAGCTTAAACAACAGAAATTTATTTCTCATAGTTCCCCTGGAGACTGGAAGTCCAAGATCAAGGTGCCAACAGGGCCAGTTGGTGAGGCCTCTCTCCTCAGCTTGCACACAGCACCTTCTCACTGCACCCCTTACATGGCTGTTTCTTTGTGCACATGCTTGGAGGAAGTTGGAGAGAGCTCTGCTGTCTCTTCCTCTTCTATAGTGACACCAGTCTTACCAGGGTAGGGCCCTACCCTTAGGACCTCATTTAACCTTCATTACCTCTTTATAAGCTCTATCTCCAATCACAGTCACACTGAGGGTGGGGGCTGTAATGTGAATTTGGAGGGCACACAATTTGTTCCGTAACATGGGGCCATCCTGAAGTCTGCACTGCACCGCTCCCAGAAGCCTGTTCACACGTGGACGGTCTGCATAGCTGTGCATAGTGGCCCTGCCAGGTACTCTCTTGTGATTCCACCTAATCTCTAAACCTATAATTCTGTTGTTACTCTGTGTCTCAGACTTTTAATGAACTTTCATAGAGAGATCTAAGTTCATAGGCTTTATGACAGACTAACAGTTATAGTCATAAGATTATTTAATGTATTTACAAAATTATAATAAAAACTCTTTATGTTATTAGAGCATTAGTTTGGATGAGTTCAAGTCATTTTGCCATTTTACCACCCACTTGGAAGACTTTGCTATTGCCATGCAAATGTTTAGTTTAGCTCATCGCCCTGTGAGACTAGGTAAGTTATATGAATCATTTAATTTTTATTATCTATAAACAATTTCACTGTATTCTTCAACTAGATGATACCAATCAAGGAGCCTATTATCAGTAAAATAATCGATTGGCCTTTTAATTCAATGTGGGTATTCTAGATTTATAATACAACAGTCCTATTTAACAGTTATTTTATTGGCTTTTATTTTTCTCATTTTCCTAAAAAGAAGAGGGAAATATTTAAATATATGGGTTTAAATCATTGATTAAAATAGCTTACCTATCTTGTGACTACTCTCATGACATTTCTCAATCAAATTTATGATTTGAATACGTTCTTGATGGGTATTTTTGTTTTTGTTTTACTTCCCAAATGATAAAAATGTTGGCATGTTTTTACTTCTCAAATAATGAAAATTTACGTTAATTCCACTTAGACTATTTCATGTGGTTGATGAGTTTTATGTGTATTTTTTTTTTTTTAGCGGAGTTTAAGAGAGCTGTGAAAGTAGCAACAGGGCAGGAGCTCTCGAACAATATTTTGGACACTGTCTTCAAGATCTTTGATTTGGATGGTGATGAGTGTCTCAGTCATGAAGAGTTTGTTGGGGTGTTAAAAAACAGGATGCATCGAGGTTTATGGGTAACAGATTTTGAGTTTTTAAATGTTTACATGTAATTAACTGAATGGTATTAAACCTAGAATTTGGGCAAATGAGCCGAGTCGTTACATGGAGTTTTTATTATTTGTAGATCATAAGCTGTGCTTGAAACACTAAAATATCTTTTACAGGTGAGAGTCAACATTTTTCTTTGTTTTGTTTTGTTTTTTTAAATCTGAATCTACTCAGAAATCACTATTCAGAAATCATAGCCTAGAGTTTGACTTTGGGTTTTGTAGTCAGATACACCTAGTTCCAGATCCCAGCTCTACCATTTAACAACTGCTGAATCTTGCAAAGCCACTTAGTTTTTCTGAGAGTCACATTCTTCATCTGTATAAAGAGGAAACTAATAGAATCCACCAGAAAGAATTAGCATGAGAATTAAGTATAGAGTACTTAGTGTGGTGGCTGAGACACATTAAGTCAATGTTAGCTGTTATTTTTCATTTAAATCCACATATTAGTCTATAACTATGGAACAGATCGATTTTGTGTAGATTATACTCTGCTAGAAGTGCTCTAATGAAAGAAGGCTGCAAGGGGAAAACAAGGGTCCAAAGAGAACCCGCATGGTAGGTACATGGTTAGGTAGGTAGTTAGGCCGGAAGAAAGGAAGGAGGGGGTCGGAGAGAGAGAATATGGTGCTGCTCATGAGGACAGCATGTTTGTTTACAACTTAGAAAAGCAATTCAGGTTCCTGGGACAAATACAATTTATAAAAAATTAATAAGTACAATTTTCATTGGCAAACATGCTTTGTAGTCATCCAGCACCCTATAGTGAATCATATTCCTGGAAAGTAAACCAATCTTTGCAGTTAACAATGTACCTGGGAGCCTCTTTGCCCTTTCTTGGAAAACATTAAAAAGAAGAGCTGCACATCAGTCATAGGGAAAGGAACATACATACTCTGAAGTAGACTTTTGCTTCCACTGGGCTAATTTCCAGCAGTGCTGTGTTCCAGTGGTCATCAGTTCCCAAGTATTTTCTAACCTTTACTTTTTCGTTTTGTTGAGAGGAGCAATAACCACACAGAATGTTTAATTCACAAAACACTTGTATGAATTAGATTATTTCTTCTTGAAGCTTCTCATCAAATAAGTTGTGACCTGTCATTTTTTAAATTTTAGCCAAGGTTAAAATCAAAGTTTTAGGTTTATAATTTTTATTCAACATAACTAAAGTACACCAGAAAAAGGGAAGCATTATAAAATATTATAAAAGGAAAACATTATAAAATAATTAAATTTTAAAACCAGTATATGCAAGAAGATAGCCCAAAGTCTTCATTATCTTCTTACAGAAGAAACTCCACTACTGTGTATCTTCTCTGCTTCCACTCCTTAGTTACCCTAAGAATAGTCTCACATCACACGTTTTGTTGTTTACCCGTATTTAACAGTCCTGTTGCAATCATCTTTTGCAACATAATTCACCCTCAGCTATTTTTTGGAGGAATGTCAAAAGGAAATAAACAGAAACATAAAGTACACATGAAATTGTGTTTAGCTTTGAAGAGAATGACCTCTTAATTTTTAATTTTGGTTAACAGGTACCACAGCATCCAACTGTACAAGACTACTGGAAATGTGTGAAGAAAGAAAGCATTAAAGGAGTTAAAGAAGTCTGGAAACAAGCTGGAAAAGGTGTTTTTTGATAAAAGATAATATGGCAGTTATATTGCTCCAAATGTCAGAATTTGATTTTTTTTAAATTATCAGCTGTTTGTCTTCTTAAGTCTTTATTGATATACTTTGTAATGTAAACATACCTTGTGCTTGCTTGCTTTTTTCTTTTTTTTCTCCTGTGGTCTTGTCTGAAGCCTTGTACTTGCTTTCTGATTCAATAACTTCGGTGAAGAACTTAGCAAAAAGAAAAGAAGGTATTCTTCTACCCAAACTGATACTAGATTCTGCCAGAAGGCCTAGATTTGAAATGTTTTATACTTTGGTAAGATGGAAAGCCTAGTTATTCACTGATTTCTTAGACACGATAGCATGATATGCTTTCTAAAAGGATAAACAAGTACTTATGGGGAAAAAGTGCTTGATATACAAGGCCAGTATCAATTGCAGAAGTCCTGCTGATCCTAATAGGGTAAAAGAAGTTAAAAACTTATTTCAGATTTTTCTCATCTGTGTCTTATGTCTCATAAATTTCTTGTATATTTTGTGTCAGCTTAGCTATTTATTAGTTGTCTTAAAAATAACATGTAAATTTCAATATCCTATCTGGAAACAGAATAAAGTATTTACACAGATACAGAAAATACAAAGGTGCTCTTTATTTTACATGTGTTTTTTAAAACTGCATTTGAAAAAAACTGTAAATACTCTCATCACTTGTCAACCTCATTAGTTTATGTTCTTTGAAAACTAGTGTAGTTGGGAGAATTTATTACAAAATCAGAGTCTCATGGGATACATTGGGTTGTAGGAAATGTTTAAAATAAGAATCCATGAGCTTACACTGAGAATCAACTAATCGATTGATCAGTGGGGCAGAAGAAACCTCTCCCTTACAGTTGTTAAAGAATAAGGCCTTGAAATATGTTAATCTGCTAAGTTGGAAAGCTCTCCCTTACAATTTAATGTTTGAGATTGACAAGTGACAAAAGCTTTTGTGCAATTATTTTATTGGAAAAATTTATTTTGCTGCTCATTAAAAAACATAAATTTGCTCTAACTCATTGTTTTAGAAATAATTATTTATAAAATAACTAATTTTTTTATCTCCCTTGTAAAACCAAACCAAGACAAAAGATAAGCAATGCAAAAGTATAGGTGTGAATCTTCCACTATTTCCTGTTAGCCACAAAAACTCACTCTCTACTCACCTGTCTGCCCAGATGCCCTTATGGGTGAAGATTAGGGGTATGAAAATCCAAAACCTAGAATGGTTTCTTGTGTCTTTGCTGCCTCAACTTCTCCAGCCTCTTCACCTGGCACTGACTTTCCTGCCCACAGCATTTGCAAATACTAAACTCCAGTGACAGAAAGAAGATAAGACCTATGAAATTATCCAGTATTAGGAAAAGAAAGAAAAAAAGTGAAGAGAAAATGAACAAAGCATGAAGGAACCGTGGAACATCATCAAGTGTACCAAATACACATTATAGGAATCCCAGAGAGAGAAGAGATAGAGAAATAGGCAGCAAAAACAGTTGAAGAAATGATGGCCAAAAACTTCCCAAGTCTGATTAAAAACATACAAGAAACTTAACAAACTCCAAGGGAGAAAAACTCAAAGGGATCCACACTGAGACATATAATCAAATTGTCAAACTTCATAGACAAAAAGAGAATTTTGAAAGCAGCAAGATAGAGGTAACTCATCATGTACAAGAGATCTTCAATAAGAATGATAGCTGATCTCTTATCAGAAACTGTGGAGGCCAAAAGGCACAGGGATGACATTCAAAGTCTGAAGAAAAAAAAACCTGTCAACCAAGAATTCTATATCCAGCAAAACTATTCTTGAAGAATGAAGGAGAAATTAAGATATATCCAGATAAAAAAGACTGAGTTAATTTATTACCAGTACCTGCCCTACAAGAAATGCTAAAGCAAGTGCTGAAATGAAGACACTAGACAGTGTTTCTAAGATGTCAGAAAAAACTTAAAATATTACTAAAGGTAACTTCATAGGTAGATATAAAAGCCAATATTATGGCTGGGCCCAGTAGCTCACCCCTGTAATCCCAACACTTTGGGAGGCAGAGATCAGAGGATCGCTTGAGGCCAGGAGTTTGAGACCAGCCTGGGCAACATAGCAAGATCCCATCTCCACAAAAAATAATAATAAAAATTAGCTGGGCTTGGTAGTGTGTGCCTATAGTCCCAGCTACTTGGGAGGCTGAGGCAGGAAGCTTGCTTGACTCCAGGAGTTCAAGTTCACAGTGAGCTACAATCACACCTCTGCACTACAACCTGGGTGACACAATGAGATCCTGTCTCTTAAAAAAAAAAAAAAAACCCCAAGGTCTTGGTTTTAAAACAGCAACTAAAAATACTGTAAAAAGAAAAAAGAAAAAAAGCCAATATTGTACTTTTGGTTTGTAGCTTCTCTCTTTGTAAGATTTGAAAAGATAAGTACATAAAATAATAAGTCTATATTAATGGACATATAATGTATAAAGATGTAATCTATGAAATAACAGTACAAAGGGGGAGAGATGGAGATACATAGTAGTAGAGTATATACTATTGAAACTGAGTTGGTATTATTCAAACTAGAGTATTATACGTTTAAGATGTTGATTGTGACTCCCAAGGTAACCACTAAGTAAATTAAAATATACAGAAAAGGAAATAAGGGAATCAAAATGATACCCTACAAGAAATCAACTAAATACAAAAAAGATAAAAATGGAGGAATCGAGAAACAAAAAACATGTAAGACTCATAGAAAACAAAGAGCTAAATGGCAGGAGAGTAAATCCTTTATCTGGAATCACTTTAAATGTAAATGGATTAAACTCTCTTATTAAAAGATAGAGATTGGCAGCTAGGTTTAAAAAAAAAAAAAGAATTCATCATATGCTGTCCATAAGGGACTCACTTTAGATAGAAGAACACAGAGATTAAAAGTAAAATGATAAGAAAGATATTTTATACAAATAGTAACCAAAAGAGAGCTGAGGTGTCTATATTTTTGTTGTTGTTTTGGTTTTTTTTGAGACAGAGTCTCACTCTCTTGCCTGGGGCGAGTGCCGTGGCGTCAGCCTAGCTCACAGCAACCTCAAACTCCTGGGCTCAAGCGATCCTACTGTCTCAGCCTCCCGAGTAGCTGGGACTACAGGCATGCACCACCATGCCCGGCTAATTTTTTCTATATGTATTTTTAGCTGTGCAATTAATTTCTATTTTTGGTAGAGATGGGGTCTCGTTCTTGCTCAGGCTGGTCTCGAACTCCTGAGCTCAGAACTATCCGCCCGCCTCGGCCTCCCAGAGTGCTAGGATTACAGGCGTGAGCCACCGCACCCGGCCAGCTATATTATTATAAGACAAAATAGATCTGAAACCACAAAAGATTACAGGAGACAAAGAAGGACATTAACAAGAAGATATAACAATGATGATATAGCTACACCTAATAAGCCACAAAATATATAAAGGAAAATTTGAGAGAATTGAAAGAAAGAGTTCTACATTAATAGTTGGCCAACTTTCTATAGTTGATTGATCCATCAGGAGATCAATGAGGAAACAGAAGATTTGAACAATATTACAAATTAATTAGCTCTAACATATACAGAGCATTCCTCCCAGCAATAGCAGAATCACATTCTTCTCAAGTGCATATGACCAAATAGACCATACATTAGGTCAGAAAACAAGGCTTGATACATTTTAAAAGATTGAAATCATACAAAGAATCTTTTCTAATCACAATGGAATGAAACTAAACATAACTAACAGAAGAAAGCTAGAAAATGCATAAATATGTAGAAATTAACAACACTCTCTTAAACAATAGGTCAGAGAAGAAACCACAGGGAAATTAGAAAATACACTGAGACAAAAATGAAAATGCAACATAACAAAACTATAAGATGCAGCAAAAGCAGTGCTAAGAGAAAAATTTACAGGTATAAATGTTAAAACAATGGGCGGGCACAGTGGCTCACACCCATAATCCTAGCACTTTGGGAGGCTGAGGCGGGAGGATTGCTTGAGGTCAGGAGTTCAAGACCAGCCTGAGCAAGAATGAGACCCCTTCTCTACTAAAGATAGAAAAAATTAGCCAGGCGTGGTGGTACTTGCCTATAGTCCCAGCTACTTAGGAGGCTGAGGGAGGAGGATTGCTTGAGCCCAGGAGTTTGAGGTTGCTGTGAGCTACGCTAACACCATAGCACTCTAGCCTGGGCAACAGAGTGAGACTCTTGACTAAAAGAAAAAAAAAAAAAAGATCTCAAATCAACAACTTTACACCTTAAGAAACTGAAAAAGAAGAACACACAACCCAAAAATAGCAGAAGGAAGGAAATAATAAAGATTAGAGCAGAGATAAATGACATAGAAAATAGAAAAACAATAGAGAAAAATCAATGAAACCAAGAGTTGGTTCTTGAAAACAACAAAAAAATTGATAGTCCTTTAGCTAGATCAACTAAGGAAAATAGAGAAGACTCAACTAAGATCAGAAATGAAAGAGGGACATTGCAACTAATTTTACAGAAGTAAGGATTATAAGAGAATACTATGAACAACTGTATACCAACAAATTGGATAGCCTAGATAAAATGGACAAATTCCTAGAAACACACAACCTGCCAAGACTCAATCATGAAAAAATAGAAAATATAAATAGTCATATAACTAGTAAGGAAATAGAGCCTCCCAACAATGAAAAAAGCCTGGGAACAGATGGCTTCACTAGTGAATTCTACCAAACATTTAAAAAATTAATACTAATCCTCCTCAAACTTTTCAAAAACTGAAGAGGAAGGAACACTTCAAATTCATTCTGTGAGCCCAGAATATTATCCTGATACCAAGGCCAGATACAGATACTACAAGAAAAGAAAACTACAGGCCAGAATCTTATATTGGTGTAAAATATTCAGCAAAAAACTAGCAAATAATTCAACAGCACACTTAAAGGATTATAGCATCATTACCAAATGGGATTTAATTCTGGAATGCAAGAATGATTCAACATACCAAAATCAATATAGTTAAGATGTCACTACTACAAGGCAATCTACAGATTTAATGCAATCCCTGTCAAAATGCCAATGGCATTTTTTGCAAACAGAGAAAAACCCATCCTAAAATTCATATGGAATCTCAAAAAGTCCTGAATAACCACAACAGTCTTGGAAAAGAAGAACAAAGTTGGAGGACTCACACTTTCCGATTTCAAAACTTAGTTACAGTGTAAAACTATAGTAATCAAAACAGTACGGTATTGGCATAAAGACAGACATAAACCGATGGAATATGATAGAGAGCCAGAATAGATCATCACATATATGGCCAAATGATTTGCAACAGGCTGCCAAGAATATTAAATGGAGAAAGAACTGCCTTTTCAACATACAGTGCTTGGATAACTGTATATCCACATGCAAAAGAATGAAGTTGGACCCTTACCTTTTACTATATATAAAAATGAACTCAAAATGGATCAAAAAACTAAATAGCTGAAACTATAAAACTCTTACAAGAAAATATAAGGGAAAAGTTTCCTGACGTTGGATTTAGCAGTGATTTCTTAGTTATGACACCAAAAACACAGGCAACGAGAAAAAATATACAAATTGGTCTTTATCAAAATTAACTTCTATGGGCTAGGCACAGTGGCTCACGCCTGTAATCCCAACACTTTGGGAGGCTGAGGCCAGGAGGTCAAGACCAGCCTGGACAACATAGCAAGACCCCATCTCCACAAAATTTAAAAATTAGCCAGGCACGGTGATGTGCGCCTGTAGTCCCAGCTATTCAGGAGACTGAGGCAGGAGGATCTCTTGAGCCCGGAAGTTCAAGGCTGCAGTGAACTATTATATGACTGTACCACTGTACTCCAGCCTGGACAAGAGGTTGTCCTCTTAAAAAAAAAAAATTAACTTTTGTGTATCAAAGGGCACTATCAAGAGAGTGAAAAGACAACTTAGAGAATAGGAGAAAATATTCACAAATCATATATCTGATAGGAATTACTATCCAGAATATATAAATAACTCCTACAACTCCACAAGAAAAACCTGATTAGAACAGGCAAATGACGAATAGATATTTCTCCAAAGAAGATGTACAAATGTCAACTAAGCACATCGTTAGCCATTAGAGAAATGCAAATCAAAACCAGAATGAGATACCACTTCACACCCATTAGGATGGCTATTATTTTTTGAAAAAAGGAAAATACCAAGTGTTGGTGAAGATGTAGATAATTTGGAACCCTTGTATATTGCTGGAGGGAATGTAAAATAGTGCAGCCACTCATGGAAAGCAATTTGGCAGTTCCTGAAAAAATCTAAACGTAAGAGTTACCATATGATCCAGCAATTTCACTACTAGGAATTTGAATAATACTTATATGCCTATATTCATTGCATCATTATCCACTTAGCCAAAAGAAGGAAACACCCAAGTTCCCATCAACAGATTAATGAAAAAACCAAAATGTGGTATATACATCAATGGAATATTACCCAGCAAAAAAAAAAGAATAAGGTTCTGAAGAATAAGACCTCCCAGAGTGCTAGGATTACAGGCGTGAACCACCGTGCCCAGCCCCACCACCATTTTTAACAAACATTTTTAACATCCTTTTTACTATCCTGAAATAAAATTCATAGGTAACATAACCTTCCTACACACATTTTTTAATGATATCAAGCTAACATATATAAATTTTAAAGAAATTTATAATAAAATAACATGTAATCAATATTATATGTTCAGTCATTACTAGAAGACCCCCCAGAATAAATCCCTATATGTTTCTAAAACACCATCTTGGGTCAGTGCCATTTAGAATATATAACATCAACAACAACAAATGAGGAACTCAATAAAAATTAAACAAATAATACGGATTTTGGTAATTCACCAGGGAGAGGTAAGATAGTAGGCAGGAGACAGATCTGAGTGGCTAAGAAAGAAATGTTTGAGCTCATTAGTAACCAGAGAGATGTAAATTAAAACAAGATAATGATTTACACTTAAACTGGCAAAAAAATAGAAATCTGATAATACCAAATGTAAGTGTGGACTTGGAGAATTAGGATCCTTAGGCACTGCTGTTTAGAGAACAATCTGGCAGTCTTTAATGAAATTAAATACGTGTTCACCCTGTGACACACCAGTCTCACTCTTGGACAGATGCCTCCAGAGAAACAAGCACAAATCTACATGAGGACATGCACAAAGACATTCATCCCAGTATTGACTGCAGTAGTGGGAAGTTAGAGGAATCCATTGTCCATCACTAAGGAAAGGAATAAATGAAATGTAGTGAGTACATGCTGTGGAATACTATGTCAGAATTAGAACTATGAACTGGAGCAACATGGATAAATCTCCAAAAGATAACACTGAGTTTAAAACATGAGAAATAGGCTGGGCATTGTGGCTCATGCCTGTAATCCTAGCACTTTGGGAGGCTGAGGCAGGAGGATGGCTTGAGCCCAGGAGTTTGAAGTTGTTTTGAGCTAGGCTGACACCACAGCACTCTAGCCCAGTCAACAGGGTGAGACCCTGTCTCAAAAAAAAAAAAAAAAAAAAAAAGAATTAATTACATGGGTCTTCTCTTTGGAAACCATGCAAGCAAGAAGAGAATGGAGTGAAATATATAAAGAGCTGAAAAAAAAAACCCACCAACCTAGAATTCTGTATTTGATAAAACTATTCTTCAAAATTCAAGGAGACAAAAATTCTCAGAATGAAGACAAACAAACTTTGACAAACAAAAATTGAGGGGATTTGTCACCAGTATATCTGCTTTGCAAGAAATGTCAAAAGAAATTCTTCAGAAAGAAAGAAAATTATATAGGTCAGAAAGTTGGCTCTACATAAGTAAAGGAAGAGCATTAGAGAAGGAATAAAGGTAAAAAAATTTTTTCATTTTTCCTTAATCTAAACAGTTTGCTCAAAATAATAACAGCAACACTGTATTGGGTGATTATAGCTTATGGATAAGTGAAATGAAGGGACAGGAAAGAGGACTTGGGGATGCCCTGTTACAAGGCACCCACATTCCCTAGGAAGCAGTATTAGTGTTATTTGAAGGAGGACATGTGTTAGTCATAGATGTGTATTGCATACTCAAGGGCAACCACTAAAAAAGCAAAGAACCTACTGAGGTTACTTTCAAAGGCTTCCCGCAGGAATACAATACAAGCCTTTACCATGGTCTCAGGCTCTTTCTGCCCCTGCCCCAACTCTGCCAACCTCCCATCTCTCCCTCTCCTTGCCCAGCCACCATGGCCATCTCGTTTTCCCTGGAACCCCTCGAGCTCTCTCCTGCCCAAGGTCTTTGCCCTTGTCCTGCAATGTTCTGACTGCGGGTCTTTCATAGGACTCACTCACTCAAAGTTATCCTTATCAAAGAGACCATCACAGACCAATCCTCATTACTCTCCATCCTCTTACCCTATTTTGTTTTTCTTACCAGAACTTGGTCATCACCTAAAAGTATATATTTTTGTTTTTTTTTAATTTGGGTATTATCTGTTGATGCTATTAGAATGTAAGTTCCATGACAGCAGGGAATTTTTCTTTATTCCCCACTGTGTTCTTGAAACTTGAAACAACACATGTCACATAGTAGATGCCCAATAAATACTTTGGGTAACTGAGTAAATAACTCAGAAAGAGCTTTGGGCCACTCCTGAAAGCATAGAAAAGAAGCCACTGAAACAAGCAATGCAATGCTCATCGAAAAGCTTTCTGGATAAAGTTCCCGGAGCAACCTTCTAATGACATTATTATGTTAGTGCCCCTTGTTCTGACTTTGTGGTCACCCAGCAGTATTCTAATAATCTGGTTTCCATTATCATCTGCTTACAGGGAGGGAATAGTTCGTGGTATTCCAACCTCTCCTGGCCATGCTGTGACCTTGATGTGGGCTTCTCCATTTATGATCTTTAAGACTCTTGGGCACAAGCGGTAGGAAACCATGTTGAAATAGGTTAGACAAAAGAGGGGTTAATTGGAAGGGTCCAGAGGTGTGTCACTGTGGTGGGGTCAACCTTGGGGAGGTCAGGGGAGCAGCTGCGATGTAGGAAAACTCCAACCAGGGACTTGAAACCAGCAAAACTCTCCCCATGCTTTTCTCTGCTTCTATCTGTGTAGCAATTTCATTCTCTTTCTCTGCACATGTACCAGAGAAGGTCTAACTTTATTCTTCCTGAAATTCAAAAATCCCTGGGAAAGGTGCTGATCAGCTGGGCCATCTGGACCAGGTCCCATCCCAGACCAATCCACTGTGCCCAGGAGTGTGGGGCCTATAAGAACATGGCAGCTTCCAAGACTCCACTCCATGGGAGGGTAGCAGGGAGGAGCATTTTCTAAAAGATAAAGGGAAGGGCGCTGGGCAGACACACAGCAGATTCTCACTCCGAAATGTGAAATTCTATAGGCCAAAACTAGTTTAGGGGTCTCCAGGGGCATGCAGAGCAAGTTATACTCAACACTAAAGGACCAGAGTGGAAGTCACACCTAAGAAGCCACGTGGTGGCACTTGTCTGTAGGCCTAAGTGCTTGGGAGGCTGAGGTGGGAGGATCGTCTGCAGCCAGCTTGGGCCACATTTCAGGAGAACTTTCAAGCTGTTGGCTGCTTGGCCTAAAAAAGGACACCAATGAGCATGTTGCTCAAAAAAAGTCTACATACTTAAGCCTTTTTCACCAATGCATTTGACAGTATGTAATAAATTAAGAGCTATGTAAAAGCTTTTAACTTGATTCATGTATTTCATTTTTTTCCTCCTCCTAGGGCATCTTTTACTTTTATTGTGGGCCTAAAGGTGAGACAGGGATTTGGGTAAGCAGGGAGGAGCCATCTGGGCCCCCAGCTGTGAGCCCTTTGAGTCCTGGGTTTTCCTTGTCTGAGCTCATAAGTGCCCCATGTTCCTGCCCCCCTCACCTCTGCCCGAGTGATGTATAAACAGAGGGCAAGAGGAAGGGAGAAATTGCAGTGCCCACCCTGCAGTGCTAGTGCCTTGAACACTTCTCCAGATTCCAACCTCCCTGCCAACATCGTGACAAAGAAATAAAGATCCGACATCAAGTGCACGTGTTGAACAGCTGAACCGAATTCAGAGCCATCAGGGAGCGAAGTTTCCATGCTCAAAGGAGGCATTCCTGACTTCTGAAGACAACTCATCGCCTGTGATTTGTTTAATCTCGCCTATGCCTCTTAAGTGGCAGACATTGAACTCTAAACTGTAACAGTTAAGTGGGTTTTTAAAGAAATTTCCCTGATATTCCCTGGGGAAGTACAAGGCGAACTGCAAAGTCAGACTTCGATGCAAACAAAGGCAGCATAGGACAGGTGAGTTACTAAATTCTGTGCTGGGGTGCAAACTGACACTAATACCACCTCAGTGCCATAGAATAAATGAGACAGAAGAATGAAATGCAGGTAGGAAAACTGTATTAAGAGAAATTAAAAGAACCTTACAAATCACTTGTAGTAGTACTCCGGTTGATTTAAAATAAAAGAATTTAATACAAACGTTCCACAAGATGGCACCCTTGCTTTTCCAAAATCTTTTTACCTTCCTTGCGCACCAAGCATGATCTTTAACAGAAAAACCAAGCGCATGATAAGGAAAATACACAGAAAAGTACAGAATATCTCAAAAATGACTTGCTTACTGAAGGAGAAGCACCATGAGAGACTTTGGACTGACAAACCTCAGCTGAATATTGACGGACTCGTACAGCGAGGAGCGCAAAGCCGCGCCGCATCTACCGTTAGGCATCCTGCTTGTGTTTGTTTACATTCGGTGACGAAGGAAATTAATCTTGGGACTCTCCAGGCAACACCTTATCACCGGCCAGCTTATTTCTTCTGCATCATCAGTACCAGATCTCTGTTTGGTATTTACCATTTCATGCACTCTGCTAGGTGCTGTTCTTTCTAGGAAAGTTCTCTTTCCAGGAAGATGAAATGGGAGAAAACGGTTTGCCTATAATACTTATAACAGCTTTGCATACTTAGAAGAGAG
The DNA here is from genome assembly GCA_004363605.1 of Indri indri. Lineage (NCBI taxonomy): Eukaryota > Metazoa > Chordata > Mammalia > Primates > Indriidae > Indri > Indri indri. The sequence continues at coordinate 17,457 of RJWJ010014116.1, read as the reverse complement.
AGGCTAAAAGAAAAACAAATACTTATAACACCTGGATTTATATGGCATTTAAACATTCAATACTGGGAGGAAAATATTAATAACTCCTTTACGCTTTGCAGAATGTCGTACGAGCTCTTCACAACTACAAAATTTTATGACCCAAAGAGAATTAAAGGAATGTTCATTGCAGCATCTTTTCAAAAAATAAGAATTTGGAAACAACATGAATGTTCAGCAGCGTGACAGTGGATACATTGTGCTACAGTTGTACAATAGAATTCTAGGCATCCGTTAAAATCGGGAAGGAATAAATGAAGCTGCATGACTCTGCTGTTTACTAAGCTATTGTCTCTCGGTTCCAGCAGCTCCCTCCCGTACAGACTTGGCTTTGAGCTGCGGGGCAAATCCGGGTTCCCCCGGCCTGCGGCTGGCGTGCTAGGCTCGGCCAACAGGGGGCAGTCGAGAGCGCCCGCAAGCTCCGAGGAGGGGAGCGGGCCTTGCTCCTCTGTGTCCCGTGTTATTTGTGTCCCCGCGGTCCAGCTTTCATCCTGGCAGCCGCTGGTACCAGTCTCTGGCCTTTTTTTCTTTTTTTTTTTTTTACACTCCCAAAACCAGCCTCATTGTGTCCTCTCGCCGCCCCTGCCCTGCGCCAGGCACCAACACCAGCCGCCAGGCGCCCCTGCCTGAGCTCGGCGGGCCTCTCCTCCCAGCGTCCAGATTCTAATACCCCAGCCTCTTCCCTTTGTGCCAGGCCCTGGCACCGGTAGCTGCTTCTGCGTGGAGCATTTATTAATCTTTCTCTGTGTTACCACAGTGCCCTCTGCTCCTTCAGTTCTCTGATACCTGTTTAACCGACTCCTTCTATTAAATTTTCTCGGTTGAAATACTTAATGTGTACCCTGACTGATACAATGACCCTGTGCCAGAAACTGTAGATACATGACAGAGAGAGATACACATTAGAATATCTATATATACGCACATGTATATAAAGATGCACATATATACACGTGTAAGTACATATATACATAATTTGACATACAATATTTGCACCTATATATACACATATATATAAAATTTCATCTAGTCCTCAGGACAAACACTATGAGAATGATACTATTGTCCCTATTATACAGAAGGAGAAACAGTTTCAGGGACGTTAGTTAAATTCTACAGTATTGCATAGCCAATAAGTGATAACTGGGATTTGAATCCAAATATCCCTGACTCCACAATCTACATTTTTTCCCTATGCCTTTAAAGTTGTTTAGACCTTAAAGTCAATTTATACTTAACTGTGTTCTACATTATAGTTCAATCCCTATGCTAATCCACAAATGTCTTTTTACTTTATAATTCAAGTAAAATATAACACTATTCTAATAATTACTAGAGAATATAACACCGTATGGAAAGCATGGACATTTCAAATTCCAAGTTACTTGTCATTCATTCACTCAATTAGTATGATTTGGTGCCTTTTATTTGCCTGGCAATGTGCTGGGCTCACAATGGTAAGCAAAACAGAACTAGTACCTCCTTTAAAAAGCTTACAGTCCAAGGGAAATGACAGTCTTTAATTAAATCATCATACACAGAAGTACCAAAGTGTATCATAAAGGGATTTAACATAGACAGGCTTCCTGACTACAAAGGCTTTTCCAAAAGCAGCCCCCTCCGTCCCCAATAAACACACATGCTCAAGAGCTTGGTGTCTGCCCTTCTCACTTTCTAGGATGGCATGTCCACTCTGCCTTTATTTACCCGGAACTTGTCAGTTCTCAATCCAACGTGATCTTAGAGCGATATCACAGCAATAGAGATCATGCAGCTACACAGTGTTCCCTAAACACCTGCTCTTCTCCGGTCATTGAACACCTTGCCTCCCATGTAAGCTGTGACGTCAGTCAGTGTTCCCAGTGGCAGCAGCAGAGCCCAGACTTTCCCTGTAGCCTAAACGCAATCAATAACACATGGGTGCACGGACTGATGAACAAGTAATCAGGGAGCTTTCTGGGCAATAGACTTCCAGAAGAGCAAAAATAAGAAATCTAACCAACCCAGAAACTCATTTAGTAATCAGAGTCAGGAATCTATTTATCACCCCACTATGCCAGCTAAATCTCCCAAATTTCTTTTATAATAGCTGCATTTAATTAGTCAGGAAACAGATCATTAGACAACCACACAGTGAAGAAAAAGAAAAAGACTTTGCTGCAGTCAAGATCCAATGATGGATACTAAAATTATAAACTACAAAGAAACAGGATTTTCGTATAGCCTCAAAGTTCCTCCTCCCTAAATACTCATTAATTACTGTAATGGTTGAACAGATTCTTCAATATTCTTCTCTCCAGGAGGTGGAATTTAATTCTTCTCCTTTTAAGTGTGTCTGGACTTACTGTTTTCTAATGAATAGTGTAGGGAAAGGGAAAAATTGTAACTATGATGGAGAGAGCACCTTAACCAAGCGATCAAGGTTGACATCACAAGGAAGAAGTCATGTCGATATCAAGTACCCCTGACATAATGCCATGAGAAAGGCACATCACCTCTTTGGTTTTCTTCCCAAAAATCCACATGTGGTATTTCTGCTGAAAGTCTAGTCATCAGAAAACATGCAAGAAACCCAAAGCGAAGGACATTCCACAAAATACCTGACCGGTACTTTTCTGTTTTTTTTTCCCCAGGAACTGTTCTTATACTTCTTTATTACAGCTCATTCTTTTTAATAATAGAAGAAAGCATTTTTACTAAAGAAACTTTGGCTTTCGAAGGGTATTTAAAATCTTTATAAATTATAATTGTACATATTTATGGGGTACAGAGTGATGTAACTATGTATACGAAGTAGAACGATGAAATCAAGCTAATTAACATATCCATCACCTTGAAGATTTATCTTTTTTTTGCAGTGAGAACATTTGAAATCAACTCAGCAATTTTGAAATATACACCACACTATTATTAACTATAGTCAGCATGCTGTGCAATAGATCACGAAAACCTGTTGCTCCCGACTCACTGAAGTTTTTGTACGCTCTGACCAGCATCTCCCCAGGCCCCGTCCCCACCCTTGGTAACGACCTTTCTACTCTCTTCTATGAGGTTGATTGTTTTAGATTCCACAAGCAAGTGATGACATGCCGTATTTGTCTCTCTGTGCCTCCAACCAGTACTTTTGGAACGCACTTTTCCAGGTGGAACACGAAAAGACTAAGCAACACCAGCCAGAGACTGGAAGAGACCAAGAGACCTGACGACGAGACACAGCGAGAGACCCGGGAACAGAAAAAGGACATTGGTGGAAAAAACGAGGTGAAATCCGAATATCTCAACTCCGTAGTTGAGTTAATAGTGCTGCGCCCACGTGAATTTCTTAGTTTTGATAAATACCCCCCGGTTATGCAAGACGACACGTGGGGGAGCTGGGAGAAGGATGTGCAGGAACTCTGTGTATTGTCTTCCTAACTCTTCTGTAAATCTGAAATCATTTCGAAATAAAAAGACTTAAAAGAAAAGCGGCGGGGGCGGCGGCAAGCCACCATATGCTGAAACCCGCCTCGACTGTCGCCTGTGGTCTTTCTGCTGTGGAAGCGCCATCACGCGAGGGCAGCCGGGAGAGGAGAGGGTGGCGGGTGCGACGGTCGGACCTGCCCCCTCCGCAGGTCGCCAGGCGGGGGCGGGACTGCGGCCGAGCGCACGTGGAACGGCGGGCCCGAGCAGGTGCGTGCCGCCGCTCCAGGAGCAGAGCGCCGCGGGCAGGCCCGGGCAGGCCGGGAGGGCGGCGGCGCCGGGGGCCTCTGACGCCGCGGCACACACGAGTCGCACCGTTCAAGCGTGCCAAGCGGATTCGGTTTGCCGAAGACGCACCCGGCCGCGGTGTGCGGGCAAACAGAAAAGGAGAGCGAAGGAAGCCGCGCCGGAGCAAAGCGGTCGCCTCCGTTCCCGGGCCTGGAGCAGCATCCGGCGCGAGGCGGGGTCAGAACCGTCTGCGGCCCGGCGGATGGAGGACCGGGCGCGTGGAGCAGCTGGGCGGGCGGGACGGCCGCGAAGGGCGAAGCGCGGACCGGGGCTCCGGCCGCAGGGGCTTCTCTGCTTCCCGAGCCCACACCCGTCTCTCCTCCTCTGCCTCCAGTGCTTCGCCAACCAGGGTGCACTTGCAGCTTCCCCACCCACACGCGGCCCTTCCCGAAGTTCCCGAAGAACATCTCGGTGGGTGGTAGTGGAGGGGAGAAAAGATTTCCCACCCTTGCAGATTTCATGGCTGAGGCACTTACAATAAAAGACAGATTAACAAGAGAAAAGCATACACATTTACTGAAGTTTTATGTGACACAGGGGCCTTCAAAAATGAAGACGCAAAGAAACAGGGGAAACTTGAATTTTTTATCAGTCATGCAGAAGAAGTAGGATTAGAAGGCAAAAGGATTTAACAGCGCAGCAAGGCCTGTTTGCTCGGACTCTTCTTGGCATCTCTGGGTATCTTCGAGGATATACTTCCGGCTCTAGGGAGGGTCTGTGGCCTACCTGAGACAAGGTCAGAATTCTTTTCTGGCCTGCTTCGGGGGTGAAGGGTGGGCAGAAAGACCTTGTTTCTACCGTTTCCTCAAATGCCAAGGTGCCATATGCTGGCTCCTGTTGCTCGTGGGCGAAAGAACATAAGTTCATGTCTGCAGCCAAGTAAGACAGAAATATTCCCAACAGAATAAAAATGTTATTATCTCCTCAGAAATGTGTCCTCACTGGGCCGGGCGCAGTGGCTCACGCCTGTAATCCTAGCACTCTGGGAGGCCGAGGCGGGAGGATCGTTTGAGCTCAGGAGTTCGAGACCAGCCTGAGCAAGAGCGAGACCCCGTCTCTACTAAAAATAGAAAGAAATTAGATGGACAACTAAAAACATATAGAAGAAAATTAGTCGGGCATGGTGGCGCATGCCTGTAGTCCCAGCTACTCTGGAGGCTGAGGCAGGAGGATCACTTGAGCCCAGGAGTTAGAGGTTGCTGTGAGCAAGGCTAACGCCATGACACTCTAGCCA
>RJWJ010014116.1:0-12337 GCA_004363605.1 Indri indri | reverse complement strand
TATACCTGGCCAAGAAACTCTTCTTTTTTTTTTAAGAAACATTTTCTAACTTCGAGAACCTTACAAGATAGTAGGCAAGGTGACTTATTTCAATTAGTATCAAAACTATTTATATGTGTCATTGTGTGTTAAATTGTGTCTCTCCAAAAGATATGCTGAAGTCTTAACCCCCAGTAATTCAGAATGTGACCTTATTTGGAAATAGGATCTTCGTAGATGTAATTAGGTAAGATGAGGTCATATTGGAGTAGGATAGACCCTTAACCCAATATGAGACAAGAGACACAGGCCAGGTGGTTCACACCTGTAATCCTAGGACTCCAGGGGGCCGAGGAGGGAGGATCCCTTGAGGTCAGGAGTTTAAGACCAGCCTAAGCAAAAGTGAGACCCTGTCTCTACTAAAAACAGAAAATATTAGCTGGGCATGGTGGCACATGCCTGTAGTCCCAGCTACTTGGGAGGCCGAGGCAGGAGGATAGCTTGAGCCCAGGAGTTTGAGATTGCAGTGAGCTATGATGACACCACTGCACTTTAGCCTGGGTGACAGAGCAAGACTCTGTCTCAAAAAAAAGAAAAAAGAAGGAAAGCAAGAAAGAGACACAGACACAGGAAAAGGAAAATGCCACATGATCATGGATTGGAATGATGCCACTGCAAGCTAAGGAATGCCAAGGACTGATGGCCACCACCAAAAATGAGGAAGAAGCAAGGAATAATTCTCCCCTATAAGTTTTAGAGGGAGTTTGGACTTGCCTACACCTTGATTTAGGACTTCCAGCCTCCAGAACTGTGAGACAACAAATTTCTATTATTTTAAAAACCCCAGTTTGTGGTACTTTGTTACAGCAGCCCTAGGAAACTAATATTATAGTTTTATAGCTAGAATTGTAAACCAAATGGCACAAAAAAATCATTTACAGCTGATGTGGAGCTTGTGGAAAACATGGCATTTGTGGTGGGCTTTAGTAGCATGGTTTCGATACATAGAGATGACAGGAGGAGAAAGAGCTTTATGTTCTTGCATGTCAATCCAAATTCCATGTAGAGGTCTAACCCTTCTAAGCAGTCTCTCTGGAACACAAGCTGAATTTGATCTACTTTAATGCCTGAACCTAACATCAGCTTTGCCACTAACCAGCACAACTTTTAAGACACAGAATTGGGGAGAACAAAATATTTTACACATGCTTTATTACTTCAAGCAGTAGTGTGAAATTGTTAAATAATTACTTACTTTTACTACCTTTATATCACACTATAAAAGGGGAAAGTCTTCTTCATGAAGACCTTAGCAAGCAGTGGCTTATTAAAATCTCAGTCTAACCAAAACTGACATCCTAGTCACAGGAACTATTGTTAAGAATGCTGTCTGGAATTACTTCTAATGCTTTTGACCTTGTATTATGATGTTTTCACAGTGATGCTTCTAGGTTCTATCATTATTACAGTTATTGCTTAGCAATCTCCTGTTATAAAGAAATTCTTGAAATTCCAGTAGTCATTTGGGGGGCAGGAAGAGGGGCCTTTATCTCCTACTTACAACTCCAATCTTAAATTTGGGTTCCAAATCAAACTGACGGACTCTACATGGCTCCGTCCTAAATCACAGGCCTCTACCGGTTCCATCTTCAAAAAAAGGAGGGGTACTGCATGAAACACGGACCAAATTATTTCAAAGCACAGTGATTCTTAACCAGAGAGGCACATCAAAAATCACACAAGTCTTTTAACAATATATATTCCTCGCCTGCACCCCGGGGTGGGGAACGGCCTTGTCATATTTGAAAAGGTTGCCCCCCAATCAGGGTCCCAGGGACTCCAGTGGAGCGAGTTCTGCACACGGAGAGGCCCAAGGCCCACAATCAGCTGAGGAGTCATTTCCAGTAGTCTCCCTACCCCCCGTGAGTCTCGATCCATCCCCAGTCCCTCTCCCCCATCAAGGGGGTGTTTTCCGCCTCGGTGGATGCCCTGAACCCCCAACGACGGTGGCTTTCCTCCTTCCCCATTCTCCCTTGCTCACCAGCCAGTTTGCACCCAGTCTCGCCACGCCCCATGGGCGGTCCCGAGCCTAGGCCCCGCCCATGCCCCGCCTCCTCCGACAGCGGAAGCCCCGCCCCCGACGGTGCGGCGACCGGCAGCGGCCCGCGCGGCGGGGGCGACCGGGTGGGGAGGGGGACAGCGGGATGTGGGGTGGGGGCGGGACCTGGCCGGGCGCCGTGGAGGGAGGAGTCACGGAGGTGCCTCCGACTTTCGCTCCCACGAGCCCTGCCTCCGAGGCGGAGGAGCTGGACGAGGAGCCGCCCGAGTCGCCGTCGCCGCCGCCGCCGCCGCCGCAGCCGGGAGTCTGGCGGTGCCCAAAACCGTCGGGCACTGGGCTCGGCCGCCGCCGGCAGAACATGGCGCCCTGGACGCTGTGGCGCTGCTGCCAGCGCATCGTGGGCTGGGTGCCGGTGGTCTTCATCACCTTCGTGGCCGTCTGGTCCTACTACGCGTACGTGGTGGAGCTGTGCGTGTGTGAGTACCGGGCGTGGGCGAAAGGTAGGCCTCGGCGCGCCTCGCCGCCTGGAGTGGCCGCTGTCCGAGGGGCCGGGGCCGCGGCACCGGCTGCTTTGTCCGAGCCGCGGCGCGGCCTGCGGGCGGCCTCGGGGTTCCCGCCGCGCGGATTTAGGCCCAGCGAGACCCCGAGAGTTTCCTGGTTTCTGCGGTGACCAGGCGGCTCCTCATCCTTCGGTGAAGGAATGTTCAGAAAAGGGTTTTCTTCGAACAGGAGTAGTCGAGTTTCGTAGAAGCTTTTGGTGTATGTGTGTTAGGCCTTTTTTGCTTGCGTTCATTTAAAAAAAAAAAAAACAAAGACATCTGTTCCTTCTAGATTTGTCCAAACAGCGCGAGAAGAAACGCCTGTTACCTGCGGAGCCGCTGTGGGGTGGGGGAAGGGAGGTGTGTCTTCTGGCGGCCTCCTGCTGGAGGCGGGCTGCCTGGGAGGACTGGTGGCGCCCGCTCAGGATTGTTGGTGGTACTTACATCAGAGTTCATTCATTTCAAGTCTGAACCCAACGTTTAAACAAAATGTTGTTCTAAGACAGAGAGAAAGGGTGGGATGGTACAAAGCCTGATTATGTTTTTCTTGGCTGATTATTATGGAGGTTTATATTTCTTACACCTTCGCATTTGGGGGTCTCGTTTTTTCTTTACTTCCATGTACCTGATTAGTTTTGAGACTCGATTCCCCGGAAAAAGGAATAGAATTACAGTACTCTTCAAGGAGTTAACCTAGTTTGAATAGCTTGCCTTTAACATTGAAGGAAATTAGTTGTCATTAATCAGAACATGGTTTGGGTGCAACTGTTGTGTTTGTGATATTGAGGAATTAATTGCTCCCAGATTGCTTTGTCTTGATTAAATTGTTCACAGTCTTTGAGTATGTGGCTGTTTTACATTTATGCCTTCCGCGGTTGTTCTGTATATATCTGCTGCTTATATCAATTTTTATGAAAACGTAGGGCCAAATGGTAAGTGGAGTTTGCGAAAGCAATCCCTTGGTATCCCAGAATGATCTAGTCTTAGTCCTCAGATGGAATCCACAGTTATCTGAATGACGTCTATTGATATTCTTTGAAAAAAGATTCACATGAACTAGATACTATTAGTAATTGTATGAATGAAAAGAAGCAGTACCACCCACTCCTGAAAGGAGCAGAATCAAGACTTTAGTTATGTCTCTGGGTTTATATAGCTCTCAACCAAGTATTTGGTTAAAACCTGAGTTCTGTACCTGGAAGAGAATGCTTTGGCTCAGAAAATTTAAGGGTAGGTTTATTAATTAAAATATCTACCCTTAAGAAAATTACTTTGCATGCATAGAATGTTTAATTTTGAGGAAAACTATCGCTGCCTAGAATAAATTAGTTGTGGAATACTTTTCCAAATAATTTAGAGTTAATCTTTTGCATGTGTAATTGTTAGTCTCATCCTTTTGGATATCAAAATGTTTGCTAAAAATGATGTTTGAGTCCATTAAAGTAGACTAGATTTAGATATTTCTTGAGGCTACTTGCAGAAAGTGTTAGTTGATCGTAGGATTCTTATCAACTTACCATGATACCTCCTTTGTCCGTATTTACTCTGTAGTGAATATTTAGTCCAAATGTGGCATTTTTTTTAAATGCAGTCATCAATATATCATTCTTATTTAATTCTGTCAGAATATTATTATTCTTACTCTGTTCTAATTCTCATAGTAGTTTTGAAGTAAAGCCTCTGAAGGAACAGTAAAAATGAGCATGTATGTTGAGATTGCACAGCTTAACCTATAGATGGTTTCTGTCAAAAATATGAAAAGGTGAGATCAATGCTGTAAAAAGTCTTAAATTGTTCCTCATTTCTTCCACTCCTTCAAATAAAGAGAAATGAACATGAATTGAGAAGTGCTGTGTGCTAGCAGGGATGGAGAGGACATTTCATTCACCCCCTCCTTTAATTCCCCCAGTATCCGTGAGCATAGGTATCTCTACAGGCGTAGGAACGGAGACTCTAAGTGAATAGCTCCTTTGGTTAGGTCACACAATTTTTGATGACTGTTAGAATGTGACCTACCTCTACCCCTCTCTTCCGTATAACTTTTAGGGAGCTATGAAGATCAATAGAACTCTAATTGTTTGGTCAGTAATGGGGTGGGGAGTTAAAGAGGTTGGCATTTTTGGAGATTACTTAGGCTTTAGGCCCATCCCATAGAGATTATACCCTAGGATTTTATTAAGTTAAAACATTTTGCAGCAACTATGGCCCAATGCTTGGCAGAATTTTAAAATATTCAGTGGTGAAAGGTCTTACATAGAGGCTGTATTTACTTCTAAATTGTCTGATTTTAACTAGAGAGAATTTGGGAGGTCTGCAGTGTCACTGGACTATGTAATAGTTGATGGTAAAAGTACATTTACTCATTAAAACTATTCCTTAAATTACTTGTATATATATTTGTTTTCATAGGTACTAACTCTTCCACTGAAATATATAGATATTATATATTACTTTATAGGGGAACTTTAAATTGTGGGAAGTGTGAGTTTTATTAAAGTACTGTTTTAATAATTTTTATAGAATATTCTTAGCTTCTGGTATTCTTATTAAACTAGAAGGAGAAGAGGATCATACGTATGTCTTTGCATGTATGTATTAATTCATTTAATCTTCATAATAATCCCCATAAGGTTAAGTAATTTGCCAGGGTTATAGAGCCAGTAAATAGTATAATCAGAATTGGAACTCAAGGGATTTGGCTCCAGAGTACATTCTGTTAAAATTAACTGCTATGCAGTCTACTTGGTTACCAAGATCTGGACACTCCAGGGCAGATTTCAGTCCTATATATGGTATGTTTATGTAAGGTAATTTTCTCCTAAAAGGAGCAGCAAAACGTTCCTAAAATATCTCAGACAATGTAAATGCGTGGCCCACAGTAGACTCTAAGTCATTTGAACAAATTGTTATATGGCCAAGAGGCCCTCATTCCATCCCAGCCTCTATAACTTATTAATTTTGTAATTATACACACACATATATACATACATAAAATCAGCCTCACTAGGAATCATATGAGGAAAAAATTGAATAAGAAGTGATACATCTAAGAAGTGATGGCCATTTCCCAGGGTTGTTAAGCAGAGAAGTAAAGATTAAGTCATTAGTAATATTGGTTCTTGAGTTTAAATTAGACTGAAATTCCCCTTTGATTTCTCCCTAAGGCTGATATTTAAAAGATACTAATTTAGTAATGGGTAGATTGAACACCTTTTTCTCTTTGGTCAAGATGGTTATTTTTAAGTAAAGTGCTAATTCAGGGTCCCAGGATTTTATCAGAACACCTTGTTCAGGTCATTTTGAGCTGTTAGCAGTAGATATGTTCGTCTCCTTTGGCTTGTGGAGAATCTTAGAATTTAAAGAGATTCTAGAGGTCTAATTCAATCCCTTTAGTGTACTTCAGAGGAAACTATTGCTCAGAAGAGCTGTGTGGTTTGTCAAAGGATATACCTTTTATCTTTTTTCAGATAGAAATATTTATTAATAATATGTAGACTCTAAACCCTCAGTGTGTATCTAATACTTCCTTGTTTTTCCTTCATAACTTTCTCAAATTTAGAGTGAGACAGGATAAGTAACTTCAATACCATCATTGAGCACACTGGTTTTGATCTCAAAAGAACCAGCTTTTTATTTCATTGATTCCCCCCCATTGTTTTTATCTTTTTAATTGGTTTCTTGTCTGATCTTTATTTACTTTCTTCTTTTACTTTGAATTTAATATGCTCTTTTTAAAGTTTCTTTTTTTTTTATTTTTTTAAATTATTTTCTTGTTCTTCACTTGTCCACAAGGTCACATGATAAAGTTTCTTGATGTGGAAACTGAGGTCATTAACTTGAGCCCTTTCTTAGATATTTAGTTCTATAAACTTACCCCTAAATACTGCTTTAGTCATAGCTCATCAATTTTGCTCTGTCGTGTTTTCATTTTTATTCAATTCAAATTATTTTCTAATTTTACTTTTTAAAATTTAGTTCTTTTTTCTCTTTTCTTTTTTAAATTAAATTTTATTTTTTGGTCTTTCTCTGCTAGTGGAGACTGACCCATTCCACTCTCTCTGGAATGTAAGTAAGTAAGTAAAGAAATAAATAAATAAATTTTATTGGGCAGGCAACAGAACCAGAATACATTCAGAGTGACTCCTTAATTTCACTTTTGAGTTAATCTTTGACCCCGGTGGTTTAGAAGTTGCTATTTAGTTTACATTTATTTAGAAATTTTCCAGATGTATTTCTGTTGCTAATTTTAAATTTAATTTCATGTGGTCAGAGAACATACACTGAATCCTTTAAAATGTATTCAGGATTGTTTTATGGGCCAGAAGGTGGTCTATTTTGGCAGTGTTCCATGTGTACTTGAGAAAAACGCATTCTGTATTCAGCAGTGAATTTTGCCATTTGTTGCTGAGTTGGGTGTTCTTTTATTTCATAATGTTCCATAAATGTCAGTTAAGACAAGTTGGTAGTGTTGTTCAAGTCTTCTATATTCTTGCTTTTTAATTTGTTCTCTCAATTACTGAGAGAGGTATGACTATAATTGTAGATTTTTTGATTTCTCCTTGTTCTATCAGTTTTTGTCTCATATATTTTGTATCTCTGTAATTAGGTGCATAAAATGTTTAGGATTATTATGTCCTCTTGATGAATCAGTCCCTTTACCATTATGAAATGACTTTATTATCCTTGGTGGTTGTTTGCTCTGAAATCTACTTTGGCAGATACTAACATGCTTACTAATCTACCCTTTGATTATAGCATGGTATATCTTTCTCTGCCTTTTTACTTTTAACCTGTTTATGTCTTTATATTAGGTCATTAAATATGAAATGTCCGATTTTGAATCAAAAGTGTAGTTTTATTGTATCTCAAACAAGAAGCAGTACAATTTATCTAAGTATGCTCCTAAACTATTGACACAGTTTTGCCATCTTAATGGTAGCTTGTTTGTTTATACCAGCAGCAAAGAAGCCTGGAGAGTGAGTGGTGATGAAATCACAAAGGCATTTTCCACAGCTTGTTGAGAATTGAATATTTTTCCTTGCAAGAAGTGGTCCAAAGCCTGGAAGAAGTGGTAGTCAGTTGGTGCAAGATCTGGTGAATATGGTGCATGACAGAGTGTTTCCAAGGCCAGCTTCTGTAGTTTGAGCAGTGTCGTTTGTGCAACATGTGGTCAAGTGTTGTCTTGCAAGAGGATTGGCCTGTCTCTATCAACCAGTCTCGGGCTGCTTAATTGCAAGCATCCTCATCATTCATCCAATTGGTTGCAGTAGACATCCACTGTAATCCATTGACCAGGTTTCATGAAGCTGTAGTGAATAATACCAGCGCTGGACCACCAAACAGACACCATTAGCTTTTTTTGATGAATATTTGGTTTTGACCTGTGTTTCAGCACTTCATCTTTATCCAACCATTGTGCCAAATGCTTCTAGTTGTTGAAAAGAATTCATTTTTCATCACACGTAACACTATGATGTAGAAATGGTTTGCCTTTATGTCGTGACAGCAAAGAAAGGCAAGCCTCGAGACAATTTCTCTTCTGATTCTCGTTTAATGCATGCAGAACACCTCTATCCAGCTTCTTTACCTTGCCAATTTGTTTCAAATGGTCCAATATTGTTGAAATAGTAACGTTAAACCTTGCTGCTAATTCACGCGTAGATTGAGATGAATTTGCTTCCACTACAGCTTTGCAGCTCATCATTATAAACCTTGGTCTCAGGTTGCCCACGTGGCTCATTTTCAAGATTAAAATTACCGGAATGGAACTTCTCAACTATCGACGTACTGTGTTCATTAGCCACAGCCTTCCCAAACACTTTGTTGATATTTGGAGCTGTGCTACATTGGTTCTACGATTGAACTCATATTCAGAAATAACACACATTTTTGACTTACCCATGGTTTCACAAAAATTGCTCTAAAAAAAAAATTTGAAAGATAATCCCAAGCCAAAACATGCGTTTGAAAGACTGAGGATATACAATAAAACAAGAAGTGTCAAAGCGAAATGTCAGAGATATCAACTATCAAACTGAATACTTAAGAAAATCAGACATTTCTTACTTAATAACCTAATATTTATAGTGTGTTTCTTACAAGCAGCATGTATTTGGGTCTCGCTTTTTTTTAAAAAATTCAATCTGAAAATCTCTGCCTTTTAATTGGGATGTTTTGAACATTTACCTTTAATGTGGTTATTGATATGATTAGGTTTTTTGTTTGTTTTTGTTTGTTTTTTTTTTTTTGAGATGGAGCCTCGCTGTGTCACCTGGCTAGGGTGCTGTGGCGTCAGCCTAGCTCACTGCAACCTCTAACTCCTGGTCTCAAGCGATTCTCCTGCCTCAGCCTCCTGAGTAGCTGGGATTACAGGTTTACAACACCACACCCAGCTAATTTTTCCATTTTTAGTAGAGACGTGCTCTAGCTCTTGCTCAGGCTGGTCTTGAACTCGTAACCTCAAGCAGTCCTCCCGCCTCGGCCTCCCAGAGCTTGAGCTCAGGAGTTTGAGACTAGCCTGAGCAAGAGTGAGACCCTGTCTTTACCAAAAAGGCAAGGAAAAAAAACCCAGGCGGGCTTTGGGCCTATAGTCCCAGCTACCCGGGAGGCCGAAACAGAAGGATCGTTTGTGCCCAGGAGTTGGAGGTTACAGTGATCTACAGTGATGCCATTGCACTCTACCCAGGGCAGCAGAGTGAGACTCTGTCTCAACAAAAACAAACAAGGCAACTGAAAGCTGTAGTGCTCTGCAGACCTCTTAATTTTAATTCTGTAGTTGCCTTTGCCTTCTCTTTTTTTCCCTTTTTTAAAGAAAAAGTTTTTTTCTCGTGACTACAAGTGAGTTAATCTGTCTTGGTATTATTTTCTGTTGTTACCAAATAGCAGACTGGTCTGAGAGAGCTCTATAAATATGTATCAAAAAAAACCCTAAACATGAAACAGCAAAAAGATCTTCTATATTTTCTTCCATATAAACGTAACCTTCTTTGGGACTTCACTGCTATCTTGTAGAAAACGCTGATCCATGCAATTGTAGGAAATAATAAATGGTTTGTTGTTTAAAGTCAGTAAATTGTGGTGCTTTGTTGCCATATTATCACCCGTGTCATTGTAGTAGCCTTATAACTTGTCTCCTCCTCCACTCCATCCCGCCTTTACCCCCATCTGTTCTCCAGGAAGTAACCAGAATGATCCCTTTCAAATTAACACGAGATCTTGTCACTGTTTTCAGAACTTTGGCTCGCTTCCTGTCTTGTTCAGCAGAATATCCAAGTCTTGCCATGGCTGTTAAGACACTATGTGCTCTTCCCCTCATTACTTCTCTGACATAATTTCCTTTCCACTCTTCTTCTTTTTTTATCTCTATCTTAAAGAAATCTAGTCTGTGTAGAAAGAGCTGTGAGACGGTGTGTTGTCTGAGAGGGAGCTTACCACATCATCATCATGTGGGATTTTGAGAAGATTAATACCTGACGCTATTTCTGCAAGCTTGTAAGCCACACAGTTAGGCCTTGCTGATATATACAGCACTACTATTGAGCAGATGGGCACCTACACTTAAATAACTGAAATGATAGATCAAACATGAAGGTGACTGTAGTTTTATGGAGAATAGATTTCTTTAAATAGAGATCCATAGGTCTTGGAAATAAAGATTTTTTAAAAAATCTGTTCTAAAGCATTTTTACTTTTTTGTTCTTTCCAATGCTTCATTATACTAACTAATGTGACCTTTGAGTCACCTATTGGAATCAGAGGAAGAGTTAATTTTTATTAACGTACTGCATGCGAGCACAAAGACACATAAAGGACATTGGAAACTAAGAAGGGAGGTGAAGGATAAAAACTTACCTGTTGGGTACAACAAACACTGTCCAGGTGGCAGGCACACTGTGAAAGCCCTGATTTCAGCATTATACAGTGTATCCATGTAACAAAAACATTTGTACCCCCTTAATATTTTGAAATAAAAAATATAAATAAAAAAATTTTAAATACAGCATATTAATTGAACCACATATAAAAAAGCAAACACAAATTTATTAAATGTGAAGTCTTCAGGGAAGCTTTTTAAACTGATTGCCTGGAAAGTTTATCACCAATCCCTGAGGGAAATAATACCAAATACCCCAAAATGTTAATAGTGTACATCACTGGGTGTGAGATACACTGATTTTTTCTTCATGGAATAACCTCTTACTAAGGAGACTTTCATACTTTCCCTTACAATATATTCTTCCCCCAATCCCCAGACAGCTAATGAATCTGTTAAAACCCAAGTCAAGATTATTACTTCTTTGCTCAGAACCCTCCAGTGGCTTTGCGCTTTGTTCATAATGAAATCCAAAGGTTTTTTTATAACTTATAAGGCCCTACATGCTCCAGCCCGTCACTGCTTCTGACCTCAACTCCTCAACTCTTCCTTTGCTAGTTCTGCTTCAGCCAGCAGGCCACCTTGCTTTTCATGTATCAAGCCAAGTATGGTCTTCTCCACCCCTCTTTACTTCCGTTCTTTCTGCCTGGCATGCTTTCCTTCCCAATTTCCACATGGTTAGCTCTTTCACTTTGTCTAGATTGCTGTTCGGATAGTCACCTATCAGAGAGGCATTCCTGTCCACCCTCTGTAAAACAAGTACTTCCTCTTTCATTATCTCCTTACTTTGCTTTTTTTCCCCTCATAGCAGTTTTTATCACAAGACATAGTTATTTGTGTCTCTCCTCAGTAGTATGTTCATGACTGTATTTCCAGAACCTAAAACAGTCTGGCGTAATATGTTTTCAATAGGTATTTGTTGAACAAGTAAATTGATTATATAGCTGCCTGTTCCCATGCTAGTAGAAGAGAAAAAATTGGGATGTTTTCACATAGTAGATAACTCACAATGAATTTCAAATGCAGATACTCTCAGGGCCTTAAAAACATCTGCATATTAATTTAGTCATTTAAAAAACATTGGCTGCTTATGGTGTTTCAGGTACTGTGTGACATGGGGACTACAAAGACATATAAAATGCTCATAGTCACATGCATTTGGGCTTCATATAGTACTCTCCATCTGTAATATTCATAGTGCTCATTTGCATATCACAAGTTTTAAGCACCCCTGTTTTAACTAAATATGTAACTTTGTTTAGCCCAGTATTTTTCTGAAATTTTTTTGCCATGGAATCCTGTTTTCATGAAACATCTATTTTAATCTGTTTCAAGTGAGATAATTGTTGACCTTTGGGAAGAAAGCTCCAGTAGTGGTGTTGGGGGTGGGGGTGGAGAGAGGTGGGACTGAAGGGGCTGTACCTCTGTGAAAGCAGTGATGACTGATAGATAGAGGGATAATAGCTTTCTGCTTGCCTTTTGTTCCTCCTACGAAAGAACTCAACTACCAGCAACAAATAAGTAGGTAAAGTCACTTCATCTTTCCTTGCTAAACAGTTATTGCCTCTCTTTTTTTCTTTTTTTCCTTCCCATTAAACAACAATCTCTTTACTTCTGAACCTGCTTGGGTAGGACCCAAGAGATTCTGGCAGGGGAGTATTGCTGGAAATCTTACAATTGCCTCGTTGCTTTCAGATAGCTGGTTCATTAGGCAGGTGAGGAAACTGTCTTGAATTCAGGAGGAAATATTAATTATAATAGCTGTTATTCAGTGTGCGCCTGCTATGTGTGTGTCTTATAGTATAAGGCACTTCACTTGTATTATGTCTTTTTAATTCTAACTCTATTAGAGGAAGATTATTAGCATTATTTTATGGATAAAAAAGA
>RJWJ010014115.1:0-38512 GCA_004363605.1 Indri indri | reverse complement strand
TGTGGACAAGGGGTCTGTCCACCCAGGGCTTTGGTTCCCTCTCTCTGAGCCCCTTGGGACCCAGGGCTGTGGCACTTCCCCTGTGACGGAGGACCAGGTGCCCACAGCTCCCTCCCCTGCACTTCCACGGTCCCTTGCCCATCCCTCTAGCCTGGAGCTCCCTCAATGGCTGCTGCTGTTTCTCCAGACTGTGCCCTGCGGTGTCAGGGACACATCCCAGAGCCCAGGGCCTGCGTGGGCTGAGTCCATGGTTACTGAATTGGGCCAAACAGGGATGCGTTGGCAGAGGTCAGTGGCTCAATTCAGGAAAGTCCCTTCAGCAAGAGGATTCACCCTCCACTGGAGCTGAGGGCAGCAGAAGAATGGACTGTTGTTTTATGTTGTAGTGTCTTTGAGATGACCTGCATTGCTGGGTCTAGGTGCCCCTGAAGAACTCCTCCTCACCATTCAAACAACATTCCCTTGTCCAGCCTAGAGGCAGACCTGGAGCAAGCAAACATGGAGTGCAGCAGGAAACTGTAAGGTTAGATAACAAGAGGGACTTCCAGGGGGAGGAGAGCCTGTTTAGAACTGCTGTTTGGTTAGAACGGGCTGCCTGGGATTGCAGTGAGTTTTCAGAAGTTGCAAATAGCAGAGGCAAAGATCAAAGTCAAATGGGAGAGATGGAAAAGGCTCAGCTTGGCTGGTGAGCGAGTGTTGAGGGCGGAGGGAGGTGGGGCCCACGTGGTGCAGGGCTGAGGGGCCTAAATCCTATTGTAAGGGCAATGGTGGGAGTTGCCCAGGGGCTGTACATGGCAGGGTAGGATGCGGGTGCCAAGAGACCTAGGGAAGGGAGAGCTGCCAGGAGCTGGAGGGTGAACGTGGGGAGTAGGGGTGCTTTGGTACAGGTGGGGAGCCCCGGGAAGCAGCAGGTTGGGGAAGCAAACCTGGTGGGGGGCCTGGGGCTCCTGCACGACAGAGACAAGGGCTGGGGGTGCTGCTAGATGTGCAGGCCTGGGCTGGAGAGATGGGGGGCAGGGAGGCCCCCATGTGGGGGGAACTGAGGACTGGGAGCAGCTGGCATCACCTGGGAGAAGCGAATCCTGAGCAGTGCCCCAGGACAGAGATTTCTCCAAGCCGGCTGGGCCGGGGGAGGGGCGGGGGAGAGGGTGGTGGGCGCCTGGTCACCAGGGCAGCCCTGCAGGGCCTGAGTCCTGGCTGGAGCCCGGAGCCTGGGGCCTGGGGCTGATGTCTGGAGAGCCAGGCGGGGTCAGACCCTCCCTCCAGCCTGAGGTGGAGCAGCCTGGGAGGCCGGTGGGAGGAGGCGGGGAGGGGAGGGGAGGGCCGGGCCTCTGTCCACGGCATTAGTGCTGGTTGGAGGGACGAGGGGGGTGCAGAGCCAGCCGGGCCGCCCGCCCGTTCCCACGGCAGCGAGCAGAGCGGGCTGCCATGGTGCTGGCCAGGCCTGGGACCCGGACCCCCAGGGCCCCTGCCCCTATCCTGCTGCTGCTGCTGCCGCTCGGGGCCCTCCTGGCTGGTGAGTTGGGGCCCAAGCCTTGGTGGGGGCCGGGGAGGGTCTGCCCCCCAAGGCAGACACCCCAGGCCTTGGCTGCTGGGGCTGAGGGTGGGCCGGTCCCGTGGGTGCCAGGCTGGATGGCGGGGTGCACTGCTTTGGGCCACTGTGACTCTGTGGGGCTCTGAGGAGGTGAGTGTGCTCTGGGACTGGGGGGCTGTGGTGTGTTCGGGGGGCTTGGTGGGTGGTGGCGGTGGGGCCCAGGGATGGGTGTGATTTGGGGAGCTGATTTGGGAAATGCTGTGTGTCCCGGTGCTGGCTCCTGGTGGGGGGTTCCGGGGTGTGAGGGGCTGAGTTAGGGGAGTTGCAGGTGGCACGAGCCTGCCCCAGTCTGCTCTGAGCGTGGGGCTGTGGGGCAGGCGGCGGTGCGTGAACGCTGCGGGCTGCAGAGCTGCGGGCTGTGCCGGAGGTGTCCGGGTGGGAGTTGTGTCCCAGCACGAGCTGCCCAGGGGCTGAACCGGGACTTTGCTGTCCTCCCCCAACGGGAGGGGTGGAGAAGGGGAAGGAGACCCAGGGGAGCCGGGCATCTGCCTGCACCCCGCATTTGTGAGGTAGCCCTGCCTGCTCTGGGGGGCTGCTGGGGATGTTCTGGGTCCTGGGGGATGGCTGGGGATTTGGGAACACGTGTGTGTCCCTGCTGCCCCCTCCCCAGCATTCCTAGATCAAGCGGAAAGGGCTCCCGGAGGCTAGATCCCCGTTTGTTCATCAGGTGGTTTTTGCTTTTGTCCAAGTGGATTCAAACAAGCTAGGGGAGCCCGTAATTCCTGCTGGGGGTCTACAGGATGCTTGCTCTTGGTCACTATAGCCACGGGGCCAGGCCTGGGACGTCCCCTGTCCCCACCCCCACTGGCTGAGGAGGGAGCCAAGGAGGGCCTGGGCTTCCCTGTGGCTGGGGGACGCCCCCCTACTTCAGAGCTCTGCAGACTGCACGGTGTGGGGGTCCCGCCTCTCTAAGCCCCTGCCTGGGCTTTCCTGGGGTGCTCACAAAGCTTTCATTTCCTATTCCTCCCATCCGGGGAGGATGAGGACCCCATTTTGTGCTGAAGGAAACCACAGCTCAGGGAGGGATGGGGACGTGTGAGCCGGCCTCCCTCCAGGCGACTGGGGCTCGAGAGAGGAGCTGGGGCCGCTCTCTGTTCTCTGCACACGGAGGGTGTGAAATCCTGGCCTGTGGATCTGGTGTCCATCCCTGCCCAGCAATGCACACGCATGTGCACACATCCACACACCACACACCTGTGTGGCACGCACAAGGGCACACACCACCGCATGCACAGGTGTCCACAGGCACTTGTAGATCCACCAGCACATGCGTGTTTACACACACATCTACATATACATGGCATGTGCCTACACACACCAACGTGTGCGTGTTGACCTGTGTGTTTTCACGCTCAAATATATGTTCACACGAACCTTGAGGCACAGTGGACACGCCATGGGTTGATGCTGCGAAAGGGAAGTACACTGATATATACACACCCCACACGGCCCTGCTGGGGGTCCTGGGGGCAGCCTTTTCACCTGCAGTTCCTGTGCAGGAAACCCCAATCCTGGGGATCCCCGGCAGCGGGATGGGGGCACCGTAGGCGTGACCATTTCTGGATGCCAGTACCCAAGGCCTGCCTGCCAGGAGGGGAGGGACTGGGGACTGTGTCACTTGAACATCCCAGAGGGCGTGGGGGTTTCTCGAGGCCCTGGGCCGCTAGCTTGGCTGCCCACCCCTGCCAGGCCCAGAGCTGGGCCCCTCCATCCTGGGCCCAATTTTCCACAAAGGCCAGCTGGTTGCCATGGAGAGGACCAAGCATCTTGGAGTACAATGGGGCACGTTGGGCTCATATCCACCCCCCTTCTTCCCCGAACACCCAGGGAGCCCAGCAGACAAAGGGGCAGTGAGTCCGGTCCCCAAGTCTGCCCCTCCTCCAACCAGAAAGGGGGTGGGGGCCTGTGGGACAGAGGCAGGGATCGAGGGGGAAGCCACACACATTTGCCCCAATTTCAGGATCTTTGGGAGAGTGGTGTTGGCCTCAAGTAAAGATTTGCTGATGAATGGGTAAGGTCAGTCTGTGCGGTCGGCTCCGATATCCCCAGTTTAGAGAGGAGGCAGTGAGGCCCAGAGTCACAGACTAGTGTGTGCAGGGCTGGGATTTCACTGCCCACATAAAGCCTCATCTCTTCTCTGTGCCTCTGTAAAATGGGCACAGGCTGGCTCACTGTGAGGGCTGGTACAAGGATTCCATGAAATAACGCAGAGGTTCTCCAACTTAGGCTTTGGCAGGCAACCCCCAATTTCGAATGAAATGTTGGAGGGAAGCCCTCTGACAGTTAATAGTAAAATAGTGCAAAGTGGTCTGTTCAGGTGGCAGGTCCGGAGCCCCATGGGGTCTGTCTCCCCCTCACTGGCACCTCCCGGCCCTGTGCTCTGAGGCCGCAGTGTGGGAACACTGGGATATGCCAGTGCCAGGCACAGGGTAGGCGCTCGGTCCACGACAGCTATCGTTGCAATTACTGTTATCAAAATTATGCCTTTTAACCTTAGGGTAAACATTTTTGGAAAAAATATTCCAAACTTTCCTGCCAAAAGGGTATTTTCACCCTTTCCTGATGACTCTGAGTCAGTGTTTGTAAACCTCTATTGTGGTATACTCTGCTGTTACTCAACCCTACCCTTGGGGCCCAGTGATATTACATGAACAGTTTTGTTCCTGATGCTAGAAGCTCCTATACTGTATGAGATCTTAGGTTGCTTCTTAGAAATATTCTCTCTCTTGCCACGTCAAGACAGGAAGCTTCCCCAAATTCACCCTCAATGAAACACTTCTCATCAGTCGTCGGCTGTTGTACGCACACATAAAGCAGGAGTTACTAAGCACTGAGCGAGTCCCGAAGCACAGTGGGATAGCTCATGGCTGGGTTCTGGGTAGGCAGGGAGGATTGCCTACTCTGCCCAGGCTGATGCTGGAACCTCTATTTTTGTGTAAACCTTCCTGGAGCCTGAGTGAGGCAGCTGGAATGTACTAAAATGACAATGCCTGGGTGGCAATTTAGAGTTTGCAAAGCGGAAATTTCACATGCATTGGGAGATGTGGACTTCTCAGAAACCAGGATACAATCTTGAGTCTTAGTTTCAACCAGGGCAAGCGTATCAACATCTTTGAATTAAAAAAACAAATTTTCTTAACAGCACTCACTTCCTTCTGGTCTGAATCAAATATAACACTGTAATAACAGATGCACAGCCCTGAGCACATAGTACACACTCATTAAACCGCTGAGGTCCTCCTGCCCTCCCCACCACAGGGCGGCAGGTTGAAGGGGTGGGGCGGATGTCTGTTAATCCCTCCCCTGCCAGGTCAGCCCAGGCAGTCTGAGAGGTCAGGAGGGATTTGTAAAGATAAGCACAGGCCCCTCGTTGCCCTGGCAACAGGCTCCACCCTCCAGCCTGGCCAGAGACAGCCGGTCCTCGCCCGCTGCCTTCCACCCCCTTCCCCTCCTTGCCTCTCCCCCTCTGCCCTGGGCTAGCCTGGCCTCCTGGGCTCACTCCTGGAAGACAGACTACCTGAGGTCAGCGGTTCCCACACCTCAACCTGCAAAGCAATCCCCAGCGAGGGGGATGCAATGCAGATTCCCAGGCCCAGTGGTTTTGAATTCTAGGTCTGCAGCGGGCCCCAGGAATCGGTATTCTTAATATGGGCCCAGTGATTCTGGAAACACTGAGTGGGGGCTCTGGAGCCAGAGCACTGGGTTTGGATTGCAGCCCCTCGTGGGCCACGGGACTGTGAGCTGCTCCAGCTCGGAGCCTCACTTCCCTCAACTGGAAAGACGAGTCATAGCACCATCCAGCTCATAAGGAAAATGCCAAGAGTAATCAAGATTACATGAGAAACATGGTTGTCCCACGCAGGCAGGCCCCTGGTGCTATCGCACGCCTCCCGGGACGGGCAGCTCCCTCCCTCCCTGCCTGGCTCTGACTGGAGAAACTCCTTCCTCCTGCGGGCTGGACTCTGTCATTTAGAGTCACAGTCCATCTGCTGTTCCCACAGCCATGGGAGGACCCCCAAGGTGGGCAGACTGTGATGCAGGGTCTCCCCAGCCGGGTCCCACCGCTCTGAAATGGAGTGCTCTGAACTGGGGGCAAAGTTTCCAGATTGGGTGGGGGTCCGTTTTGCCACCCAGCTGAGGGGCCTGTTGGCCAGGGCCCTTCACAATGGGGGCTACGACTGCTGACTTCCGGGCATGCGCGGGGTGCACAGCCTCTCACCGAGGGCTCACCGGGCTTCACACACATCCCCTCGGTGGCCCTCACAATGCCCCCAGGATGTGGGCACTGTTTGCACCCCAGATACAACCCAGGTCTGCCTGCTGCCCCAAACCTGTGCCCTTTCCTGAGGGAGCTCGAGGGGGGCGGTCAGGCCAGTGGACTGGCCTGGTGGAATGCAGATGACGCCGGAGAGGCTGCCAGCCTTATCTGGGGGTCGTCACCAGAGTGGGGGAGGGGAGAGTGCAGGGTCTGAGCTGTTCTGGGGCCTGGTTAGTGTCTGGATGACAACCTGGGCCAGGGAGGGTGCCCCTGGGAGCTCCAGGTGCAAGGGTGGGAGAGGTGGGAGGGGCGTGTGCCGCCTCCTGCCCTGTCACTTACTGAGTCCCACCACCGGGAACACTTGCCTGTGTACCCGAGGCTTTGAATCCTTCAGCGTTCCATGAGGATGTGCTGTTATCACCCCAGTAGGAAAATGACTTGCCCAGGGTCTCGGAGCTAGCACTTTTCTGAGCTATTAATAGAATTTGAACCCAGCGCTGTTTTGTGTCAAAGCCCGAGTCCTTGCCTGGGCATTCTGGTGACAAGGTTCTCAGGAGGGGAGGAGGGAAGGATGGGGGAGGCAGGCTCCCTGGGCTGGGCTTCCACACCCCTCGGTCACCCTCTAACGGGGGCTGGGAGTGGAGGCAGCACCGCGCGGCCCGAGGCAGGTGTTGAGTGAGCAGGTCTCAATACCTGCTCTGTACCATGTGGCCTCGGTGGGGCCGGCCACTCTGGCAGTGGCTAATGGGGGATGAAATGAGGGTCAGGGACCCTCTAGATGTTCCCAGGCCAGCAGCGGGGGAGGCGGAGAGGGGTGGGAATGAGAGAGGCTGAGCGCACGGCCCGGCCTTTGAAGTCGGCCATCCGTCCTCCCGGGGCTGAGGTCTGAGGTCGGGCCCATCTCCAGTTTCACGCAGGGATGGAGTTACCAGACCCCCAGCAGGAGGGGTGGGGGCAGTGGGCCGCCCCCTCCCCTCCTTCGGGTTGACCCCCTCACCCTCCTGGGCCTCCTGTGAGGCATGAGGCCTGCAGAAGGGGAGACCCAGAGGAGACCCCTCCCCAGGTGGGGCTGACCCAGCCCACACAGACCTTGAAGCCTGTCCCTGCCAGTGCTACCTCGCTGTGACCTCAGCAGGTCTCTGCTTCCCTTCCTGAGCCTCCATGTCTCTTGTACCACGGGCATGACAGTCCTGCCTCAAAGGGTGCTGCAGGGATGCAGTGGGGCCGTGAAGGGGTGCTCACAGGGTTAGTGAGTATCCACCCGTGACTCCTGCCCAGGGGCCACGCAGCCCTGGGCCTATATCTGCTGTGTAGATGCCCCTAAAACCAGTCCCAGTTCCAAGTGTTGACGTGTGCGGCTTGTTAGGACCTGGCTTGTAGACCCCTGGCCCTCCGTCCATCCTCCTGCGAATGATCAGACTCGTTACTTTCAGGCTCTGGGCTTGGGCCTGAGTGTGCGGAGGGGAGTGTCCTGGTATCCCCTGCCCACCCTGTGCAGCCAGTTTCTTCTTTCTACAGGGACGGTGCCTTCAGAGCCCCCGAGTTCCTGTGCCTCAGACCCGTGTGCTCCAGGGACCCAGTGCCAGGCTACAGACAGCGGTGGCTACACCTGTGGACCCACGGAGTCTCGGGGCTGTGACAGCCAGCCATGCCACCATGGCGCTCTGTGTGTGCCCCAGGGTCCAGATCCCAATGGCTTCCGCTGCTACTGTGTGCCCGGTTTCCAGGGCCCACACTGCGAGCTGGACATCGATGAGTGTGCATCCCGGCCCTGCCACCATGGGGCCACCTGCCGCAACCTGGCCGATCGCTATGAGTGCCACTGCCCCCTTGGCTATGCAGGTAATGGCCCGTGCCGCCCTGGGAGGAGGTCTGTAATGTCGACCCCATTAGCAGCTCAGAGTACACATGCTGGATTCGGCTTTGACTTTAGTATAGAAACGCCCCAGGCATCCTGGCAGCGCAGGGCACATTCCTGGCACATTCCTACTCTTACCGCAGGACTGACGCTTCTTGGGCTAACCTGGCAGTTGTGGATGAGACTATGCATGCACGGGCACGGTGCCTACTCCGCAGCATTGTTTCAGTCCCTTCTACAGAGCTGTTTGGCTCTGGGGCTGGCGACTCCCCTTGGGCATCTCTGGCAGTGCAGACCTGCCTGGTGTGGCTTTAATGAGGTGCCCAGACAGTCTTTCTAGCGTTTACTCACTCGAGACCGGTGTCAAGCTGTCAGATAGACACTGTCTGGCTCACCCGACGGTTCTGGAGCATGAACACCCTTAGTGTGGTTTGGGATGGAATGTGGACACGCTCCCCTCTGGGTGTCCCCCAGATTTCTAGTATAGAGATACTTGTGGTCTTGTTCAAATTGGGATACAGAGGTACCCCCCGGGACGCCTGCTGTCTGGAGAATAATGTACACACAGTGCGCAGCAGCGACCAGCGCTGAGCACACGTTAGTCCCTGGCCTGACAGTCTGGCCTGTCCCGGCCCCGTCCACGGGAGCACCCTGGAGCTATTTCCTCCTGAAGTCAGGAAGAGGGGGTGCAGCTGGGGACAGGTCTGGAGTCTGCAGTGTAGATACTCTGGGTTCTACTTCAATCCTGAATTCAGACAACTCCACTCTGAGCAAGGGGTACAGACTGAGGGGCTGTGTTCCGGGGGGCATACAGTGAAAAGAATGAATGTGGGTTTTGGAAGTGGGTTCCACGCCCCTTTCTCACCGTCTCAGTGTCTGGATGTATTACTATGTGTGGTGCGAGTGTGGGTCATGTCTGTGTGTGTCTCCAGCATCTGCAGGCTGTCTGGGCTCCGCGTGTGTGAGACATGTACGCGTGTGCATGCTGTAGGTGTGTGTGCGCTTGGATGTGTGGTGCTCGGACGCTTCGGGTAAGTCTTTCTGGGTGAGCTGGGGATGTGGTGGGGGCAGTGTCTGCTGTGACTCACTTCTCTCCTCCTCCTTCCATTCCGAGCCGGGCGGGGGAGGCTGGGATTCCTGCAGCCTGGGCCTGGCTCCCCCTGGCACAAAGGGCGGGAGTGGGGCTGGGCTGGGAGGAGGGAGGAGCTGTGTTTTTTGCTCACTGTGCCGGGAAGGGGGAGGATTCCAGCTGGAGTCAGCTGGGTCCCTGGCCCCCCAGGACCAAACTCGCTGAGGGGCAGGGGCAGGGTCCATTGGAGTCTCCAGTGACATGTGAGCTCCAGGATGATGTTGGGCAGTGCGTCTCCATACGCTGAGACTATCTCCCTTCATCTCCACCCCTACCCTGGGAGGGCCACCCAATCACCTTGGTTTGCCCAGGACCGTGAGGGTTCCTGGGACTTGGCATGACTCAGTTTTCAAACCAAGGCAGTGCAAGGAAACCAGGAGAGGCTGGTTCCCTACTCCAGCGTCTCCCGCTCACAGTTTTTGTAACACTCTTCCTCTAGGGCCTTCTAAAATGTAAGTAGGATCACATCACTCACCTGCTTGAAACTTTAGGATGAGCCCAGAGTCTGGTACCTGGGCTGCAGGGCCTTGTCCCACGGCTTGCTCCTGAGCCTCCAGAAACCTCCTCGGAGGGCACCATGGCCCCGTCCCAGGGAGGACGTGACCACCGCTGCAGTCTCTTTGAAATGCAACCGCTCGCCATAGTCCCCTATCCCAGACCTTCAAAAGCCTCTTCTTCCAAGAGGCCTTCCCTGATCAGTCCAGGGCCCAGCTCTTGCCGCCACAGGACCCAGTTCTTCCCCTTGCTGAGTTAGCAATATAAAAACTAGTCTTCATTTCTGCAGTTATTGACTGAATCCCCGGCTCCTGGCCTGGACTGCTGTGAATTGCACGAGGGCCGTTATGTCTGTCCGGTTTCTGTCCACCGGCCGTTGTGGCGCAAAAAACACCTGCTCTGAACGAATGCACCCGCGAGTCTCTCTTTAGAGCCTCCCCTTTCGCTCCCTCCAAGTCTGGAGCCGTTTTGGGTGGGCCTGACTCGGCCTCCCTCGCCCTCCTCTGGTGTCCATCTCGCGGTCTCTGTGTCCCCGGCCCTGTGCAGGCGTGACCTGCGAGACCGAGGTGGACGAGTGCGCGTCGACGCCCTGTCTGCACGGGGGCTCGTGCCTGGACGGCGTGGGCTCCTACCGCTGCGTGTGCGCGCCGGGCTACGGGGGTGCCCGCTGCCACCTGGACCTCGACGAGTGCCAGAGCCAGCCGTGCGCGCACGGGGGCGCGTGCCACGACCTGGTCAACGGGTGAGCGTGCGGCCGGGCGCGGGGTGCCCGAGGCGGGGCCGGGGTGCCGGCGGGCGCTGGGCTGGGGGGGCGGGCTCGCGCTCAGCGCTGGCCGCGCCCCCGCCCCAGGTTCCGGTGCGACTGCGCGGACACGGGCTACGAGGGCGCGCGCTGCGAGCAGGAGGTGTTGGAGTGCGCGTCGGCGCCCTGCGCGCATAACGCGTCCTGCCTCGAGGGCCTCGGGAGCTTCCGCTGTCTCTGCTGGCCAGGTGTGTGCGTGCGCGTGCGCGTGCGCGGCCCGGGCGGGGGCAGGTGTGCAGCTGTGCGCACGCGCGCGCGCCCTCGAGGCCAGCCTCTGTGTGTGTCTCTGCAACCTCAGCCTCAGTTCCCTGGTCAGTAAAATTGGGCCAATAATAGCACCTGTTCCTAGTGTGCTGTGAGGAGAGAGAAGGTGCAATGCTCGTGAAGCACTTGGCACAGAGCCTGGCACCTGCCCGGGGCTCAGTAATGTCGGTAACAATAGTAATGTGCTGCTGCCGCCCAAGGCTGCATGGTCATTCCTAACCCCTCAGTGCGTCCCTCCTTCACCGTTGGTGACCGTATTCCAAGCTGTCGCTGTTGTCTGGCCCTGGGCTGGCCTGGTGACAGTGGAAGGGGGCTGCCTGGCGACCCCATGTGACCTGATTCCCGCGTGTGTGTGCCCCCAGGCTATAGCGGCGAGCGGTGTGAGGTGGACGAGGACGAGTGTGCGGCGGGCCCCTGCCAGCACGGGGGCCGGTGCCTGCAGCGCTCCGACCCGGCCCTCTACGGGGGCGTCCAGGCCGCCTTCCCCGGCGCCTTCAGCTTCCGCCAGGCCGCCGGCTTCCTGTGCCACTGCCCTCCTGGCTTTGAGGGTGAGCCTCCTGCTGGGCAAGTGGTCACCAGTGCCCAGGTGCACAGGGAGGGAACCCCGGGCGGGCTCAAGGACTGGCCCTGCTGCACGCCTTGTGTGGCCCTGCCTCTCTCTGGGCCTCAGTCTCCCTAGCTGTAAAATGGACCCCTCCGGCTCTGGTCTGGTTCTGAGAGTGCAGGTGGAGCCAGAGCTGGGCCTCTTACAGGGGCCGACTGCAGCGTGGACGTGGATGAGTGTGCCTCACAGCCGTGCCTCAACGGAGGCCGCTGCCAGGACCTGCCCAACGGCTTCCAGTGTCATTGCCAGGATGGCTACACAGGTGCCCAGGGTCGGGTGGGCACTGGCACAGGGCAAATGAGGATGGGTAGTGGGCCTGGGGTGAGAAGTTTCCCTCTGTCTGATGCGTGGATTGATGGGGACCAGGAGATCAGGGAGGAGGTGGGTGTGGTGGTCCAGGTGACAGCTGAGGGTGACTGAGCTGGGACTTGCTTTGGAGGTAGGAGAGGAGGGGACTGATTGGTTTGAGAAATATTTAGGAGGGATGCTCTGTGTGAGTGGGAGGTGTAGGGCGGACAGAGGCAGTTCAGCCAGGACAGAGGAGGAAAAGGGGCCAAGTGCAGAAGTTAGTAAGCTTGACTTTTGCGGAGCTGGGGCCTGTTGGGCGGGAGTTGGGGGTGCAGAAAGTCTCTCCCTGCCTTGGGAACATGCAGATGCACAGACACAGGAGACTGGTGAACCAGAGGGACTACACACAGATCCACCTAGTGTCCCTACCCCCTCTGGAATGCCCGTGACGCCTCCCCCATGCCTGCCTGCATTCCTGCTTGGGCACACCCCTCCTCTCCCTGGCAGGTTCCTGGGCACTGGCTCCTCCGCCGGGGGAAGGAGGTGGTGATCACCACCATCCCTTCCACCCTCACTCACCTAAAGGTGCTCGGGCTCAGCATCCTCCATCCTGGTTGGCCAACCTCCCTGGGGGTCCTGCAAGCCTGTCCACTGCCCCCATGGGCCGAGGTTCCCTGAGTCCTGCCCCCTCGTGGGTGCCTGGCACACAGTGGGGCCACACGGCAAGCCTGGCCTCTGAAAGGCATCCGCTGTGTGTTTTTTCTTCCCTGCCACAGCCCCATGAAGCAGGGGTTTACGATCCCCATCTTGCAGGTGAGGTGATGGAGGCTTAGACAGGGGGTGTCATGCCCCAGGTTCACCATGTCGGCAGGAACCTGGCTCCTCTCTCTGCATTGAGCTCAGCTGATGGGTGACAGGGAGGGCAGATCTCTGAGGTCAGGGCCAGGGAGGGGGGACCCTGGCTGCAGGGCTGGGCTCCCTGCCCGTCCTCCCTTCGGGCGGCCCTGGGCGAGGGGGAGGCAGTGCCTGGCATTCCTGAGCCGGCTCTGAAGGAGGCAGCTGGGCCAGGCGGGGAGCTCTGCTCCCCAGCCTTGGAGCCCACCCGCCACTCTCAGCCCATCTGTGGGGGATGCAATGGGGCTGCGGGCTCTGCGGGCCTTCCTGGAGGGGCTGTGGCTCCTGGCAGGTATGCAGGACTGGGGCCTCGGCCAGGGGCAGGTTGGGGTTGGTGGCTGGCTGTTCCCAGGAGGCTGTAGTGTTTGTGGGATGACTCGGGCCAGGCTTCAAATCCTGGTGGCTTCTCTGGGCCAAGGTTCTTCCTCTTGGGATATGGGGGTGGGGCTGGCCTTGGTTTGTTTTGTGGAGACCTGGCTGAGCTGGAGTTGGGCTGTGGCCTCATGACCCAAGCTGGGGCCAGAGCACCTGGCGGGAGCTCCTGGAAGGAGGATGAGGAGGCCCCTTCACACCATCATGGGGGCCCTAGGGCAGAGGGACTGAGGGGGTTAGAGCTTGGGGGCTACTCAGAGTGTCATAGATCCATACACCCACCCCCACTCACTCCATTTCATCACTCTGTTCACAAAAGCCATGCTAGGCCCTTTGCAGGTCCCTGAAAGAAATCCCAGCTGAGTAAACAGATACTTTCAATGCGAGGTTGTGGGGAGCTGTGCCTGGGAGTGGATAGTGACACAGTAATTTGGAGGTGGGAGTCAGGGAAAGCCTCTGGGCTTTTTGAGTTCGGGCTTTGCAGGATGAGTAGGAGTTTGAAAGGCAAGGTAAGGGAGAATGAGGCATTCCAAGCAGAAGGAACAGTATGAGCAGAGACCCAGAAGCAGGACTTTCCAGGAAATGCTTGGGGGAATGGGCTGTTGAAGGTTTGTAGGAAGCAGGGTTGAGGCTTCAGGGCCTGGTAGGGCCCAGCCCATGAGGGGGTCTTGAATGCTGGGGTGAGTGATTGGACCTTAAGCAGCAGAGGAATGTGGCCAGGTGATGTTTTAGAAATGGAGCCCTGGTAACTGGTGGAGATGGGTGGGAGGGGGCT
Organism: Indri indri; assembly: GCA_004363605.1. Classification (NCBI taxonomy): domain Eukaryota; kingdom Metazoa; phylum Chordata; class Mammalia; order Primates; family Indriidae; genus Indri; species Indri indri. The sequence continues at coordinate 25,179 of RJWJ010014115.1, read as the reverse complement.
TCTGAAGGTAGATGAACTGGAGGATGCTGGACCGTGGTCCAGAGAGCCAGCGAGGCAGGAGGCATGGGGTGGGAGAAAAGGGGGACTGGAGAGTGTTTAGGAGATCAAATCCACAGGGCTGGGACACTCACCAGGGAAGGGACATCTTGGATTCTGACCTGGGTACTGCAGGGGACCCTGAGAAATCCCTTGGGAACTGATTTGGTTGATAGGTACTGAGGTCCCTATCACAGGAGGCATGTAAGTTCTGGGTCAAGACTGTGGTTCTGATCCTGGGTGCTACTGAGCCTTGGCCTGATCTCTCCTGAAGGCCTGACGTGTCAGGAAGATGTGGATGAATGCCTCTTGGATCCCTGCCTCCATGGTGGAACCTGTGATGACACCGTGGCAGGCTACATCTGCCGGTGCCCAGAGGCCTGGGGCGGGCTCAACTGTTCTGTGCAGCTCACCGGCTGCCAGGGCCACGCCTGTCCGCTGGCTGCCACCTGCATCCCTGTCTTCGAGTCTGGGGTCCACAGTTACGTCTGCCTCTGCCCACCTGGTACCCATGGACCCTTGTGTGGCCAGAATACTACCTTCTCTCTGGTGGCAGGGAGCCCTGTGCAGGCATCAGTGCCAGCTGGTGGCCCCCTGGGTCTGGCACTGAGGTTTCGCACTACACTGCCCATTGGGGCTTTGGCCACTCGCACTGGCACCCAGGACAGCTTGGAGCTGGCACTGGTGGGGGCTGCACTTCAGGCCACACTCTGGAGCCCCGGCACCACTCCGCTTGTCCTGAGACTGCCGGACCTGGCCCTAAATGATGGCTACTGGCACCGGGTGGAGGTGGCGCTCCGCCCAGGGACCCTGGAGCTGCGGCTGTGGCATGAGGGCTGCCCTGCCCAGCTCTGTGTGGCCTCTGGTCCCGTGGCCTTGGCTCCCACGGCTTTGGCGGCCCCGCTGCCTACCGGGCTCTTCTCTGCCCAGCTGGGCGGTGTGGCCTTCGCGGGCTGCCTCCAGGACGTGCGTGTGGATGGGCACCTCCTGCTGCCTGAGCATCTCAGTGAGGATGTCCTCGTGGGCTGCGAGCGCCGTGAGCAGTGCCAGCCTCTGCCTTGTGCCCATGGAGGGGCCTGCGTCGACCTGTGGACTCATTTCCGTTGCGACTGCCCCAGGCCTCATAGCGGACCCACGTGTGCTGACGGTGAGGAATGAGTAAGGTGGGAAGGTAGCACCTAACGTCTGGGCGCCCCCAGGCCACAGGCCTCACCGCCGGCACCCTCTCTCCCTGCAGAGATTCCTGCCGCCACCTTTGGCTTGGGAGGCACCCTGAGCTTCGCCTCCTTTCTGCTCCAAGAGCCACCAGGCCCCAACCTCACCGTGTCCTTCTTCCTTCGCACGCGGAAACCCGCTGGCCTGCTGCTCCAGTTCGCCAACGACTCAGCAGCTGGCCTGACAGTGTTCCTGAGCGAGGGTCAGATCCGGGTGGAGGCGCTGGGCAGTCCTATTGTGGTGCTCCCTGGGCGCTGGGATGATGGCCTTCGCCACCTGGTGACGCTCAGCTTCGGGCCCGACCAGCTGCAGGACCTGGGGCAGCAGGTGCACGTGGGTGGGAGGCTCCTCGCTGCTGACAGCCAGCCCTGGGGCGGGCCCTTCCAAGGCTGCCTCCAGGACCTGCGACTCAATGGCCACCACCTCCTCTTCTTTCCTCTGAGGCCACTGGAGAACTCAAGCCAAGCCAGTGAGCTTGGTGGCAGGCAGTTCCAGAACCTCACCATGGGCTGCATCTCTGAGGACATGTGCAGTGTAAGTGTCTGGGCGTCGGTCCTTCTCCCAGATCTATCTATCCTGCATCACTGGGGGTTAGCATGTCCTTTTGCTGATGAGGAAACTGAGGCTAAGGTGAAGTGACCTGCCAAGGTCCCACTGCTGGAGAGTGGCATAGCAGGGTTTGCATTTATCTCCTGTCTGCCCAGCTGCTCTTACCCTGTGGTGGTCCCTGTGCCTCCCTCACCCAGTCCTGGCCTGAGACGCACACCCTGACCCAGACAGAGGGCTGCCTGAGCCTTTCTGCAGGGGCTCCTTGGGAGACAGGGACACACCCACGTGATCGTGAACAAAATTCCACCAGCCCTGCAACAGGAAGAGCCTGGGCATGAACTCTGGTTTCTCTCTTTGCTGGCTGGGTGATTCAGGCAAGTGGTTTTACCTCTCTGAGCCTCAATTTCCTCATCTGTAAAATGGGGATGATAGTGACTTCCTCTCCACTTCTTTGTGAGGAGATAGTGTGTCTGCAGTAGATGCTCAGTGAAGAGCCACTGCAATGATGGTGATGGTGGGGCAATGCTAACTGCAGGCCTAGCCAACCCCTGCCCTGACTCTCCCGAAGCCTGACCCCTGTTTCAACGGCGGGACTTGCCTTCTTACCTGGAATGACTTCCACTGCACCTGCCCTGCCAACTTCACAGGGCCCACGTGTGCCCAGCAGCTGTGGTGCCCCGGCCAGCCCTGTCTCCCACCGGCCACCTGTGAGGAGGTCCCTGATGGCTTTGTCTGTGAGTGTGTGTCCTGGGCAGCCCACATGCTGGGTGCTGGACATCCAAGCTGGTTAGGTCCCACCCTCACTCTTGGGTCTCATGGGATATTGGACTGTGGACCAGGAAGGCCAACAGCCCCAGCCCAATGTGGGGGAGCCGCTGCACCCAGAGGGAGAGTTTCTGGAGGAGGCGAGCACGTGCTGGGTTTTCAAGGGCTAACTCTGAGGGGCCACAGGGAAGGACATTTCAGGGAGGGGGAATAGCATGTGCAAAGCTCCTGAGGGCCGTAACAGCTGAAAGGCAAGTAGGCGAAGGGGTGCAGCAGGAAATGGGGAGAGGTTGGCAGGGGCTTCGAATGCCAGGCGGGGCAGCTTGGACTTTATCCCAAGGGCAGTGGGAGCCACAGGAGGGTTTTAAGCAGGAGCAGGACATGATCAAATCTGCATTTAAAAAAGATGACTGGCTGCAGTGAAGAGTGAGCCTCAGCGATGACATGGGGCAGTGTCATGGAGGGAAGGGGCAGACTTTTTGAGGGGTTAATATTGCTGGGCCTGTGACCTGGAGGGTAGTGAGGGCATCGTTGTCTCTCCAGCCCTGGCCCGGAACTGGTTCTGCAGAGGTACAGAACGCATGAGGGGGTGGAACTGAGGGTGGCGGTGGCGGCCGCAGTTTCCGAGATTAGAGGGTAGGGGGGTGCGTGTGCCCCCACCATGGGCCCGGGGAATGGGGGCGGCAGATGGCTCCAGCCACTTTGTGGAGAAGGCTCCCGTAGGCCATTCCCTGACACGCTCTCTTTCTCTCCGCAGGTGTGGCCGAGGCCACGTTCCGTGAGGGCCCCCCTGCCGCGTTCAGCGGGCACAACGTGTCATCGGGGCGCTGGCTCAGCGGCATCTCGCTGGCGTTCCGCACGCGCGACCGCGAGGCCTGGCTATTGCGCGCCGCGGCGGGCGCCCAGGCCGGCGTGTGGCTGGCGGTGCGCAACGGCTCGCTGGCGGCCGGCGTGCGGGGCCGCGGCCTGCCTGGCGCCGTGCTGCCTGCGCCCGGGCCGCGCGTGGCCGACGGCGCCTGGCACCGCGTGCGCCTGGCCAGGGAACGCCCCGCGGCTGCTGCCTCGCCCTGGCTGCTGTGGCTGGACGGCGCGGCGACGCCGGCGGCGCTGCGCGGCCTGGCCGGCGACCTGGGCTTCCTGCACGGGCCTGGCGCCGCGCGCGTCCTGCTGGCCGAGAACTTCACCGGCTGCCTGGGCCGCGTGGCGCTCGGCGGCCTCCCGCTGCCCCTGGCGCGGCCGCGGCCCGGCGCGACCCCGAGCCCCCGAGAGCACTTCGCAGCCTGGCCTGGGGCGCCGGCCCCGCGCCTCGGCTGCCGCAGCGCGCCCGTGTGCGCGCCCTCGCCCTGCCTGCACGGCGGCGCCTGCCGCGACCTCTTCGACGCCTTCGCCTGCTCCTGCGGCCCGGGCTGGGAGGGCCAGCGCTGCGAAGTCCGCGTCGACCCTTGTCGCTCTGCGCCCTGCGCCCGCGGCCGCTGTCACGCGCGCCCCGACGGCCGCTTCGAGTGCCGCTGCCTGCCCGGCTTCGCGGGCCCGCGCTGCAGGTGCGACGGCTGGGCGGGGGCGTGGCCGGGGAGTGGCCTGTGCTAGGCCCGGTGGGTTCCGGGGTTGGGGGGTGCGGGGGCTCACACAGGGGGCCTGGAGGGAGGACCCCTGGGGCGGTGGGTGGGGCAGAGAGGTCCGCAGAGCCGGGCTGCGGATTGGCTTTCTTTGTGGGCGAGTCTCTTCCATGCCTGTATCTGAGAAATGGGGACGACAGCTCAATTTGATAAATTTACGGATAAAACACAGATCAAAACATGCCCAGTTTGGCCGGGCGCGGTGGCTCACGCCTGTAACCCTAGCACTCTGGGAGGCCAAGATGGGAGAACTGCTTGAGCTCAGGAGTTCTAGACCAGCCTGAGCGAGAGCGAGACCCCGTCTCTACTAAAAATAAAAAAAAATTAGCCGGGCATGGTGGCGCATGCCTGTAGTCCCAGCTCCTCAGGAGGCTGAGGCAGGAGGATCGCTTGAGCCCAGGAGTTTGAGGTTGCCGTGAGCTGGGCTGACACCACAGGGGGCAACAGAACAAGACTCTGTCTCCAAAAAAAAAAAAAAAAAATGCCCGGTTAGATTTGAGTTTCAGATAAGCAACACCCATGGTCTGGGAGTGGGAGTCCCAGAGCTAGTGACCTGGGGGCTTCCCAGCGGAGCTGCCACCGTTCATGTTCTCTCCATTAGTCCTTCCCCCGGTCGGGGCAGGTGAGAGGTTGGTCTTCTTTCCGCAGTCAGTGTGGCCTTCCACTCCCCACTGCCTCTGGAGCTTACCAAATTTGTCTTGCAGCAGCGTGGCGGCCTGATGCTTCCCTCTCCCCTCAGGGAGTGTCAGGCGCAAGTGTTATGCTCAGGAGCATGCCTTTGTTCCAGAAGGGTCCTTACATTTTGTCAGCTTCTCAAAGGCCACCGAGACTCAGGAAAGGTTGTACCTGTGGTGGGTGGAGGAGCTGAGTGACAGCCTGTGTCCCTTCCTCCCCACATTCAGACACGGCTTCCGTGACTGGTTCGAAGTCTGCAGGAGGTGGGCCCTGAGTCCCACAGATGAGAACACAGGCGCAGGCGCCTGCGGTCACAGGGGGTGGGGACGGACAGGTCCCAGGCACCCCGCCCGCTGCAGCCTCTGCTCTCTCCCCAGGTTGCCCGTGCTGCCCGAGGACTGCAGCCTGAACCTCACCTGCCTCCATGGCGGCCCGTGTGAGGGTGGGCCCCAGGGCGCCAACTGCAGCTGCCAGGAGGGCTTTGCTGGCCAGAGGTGGGTCTGGGGCCAGGGGAACTGCAAGGTGGCCTGGTGAGTGTGGAGAGCTGCCCCTGCAGCCAGTTCATGGGCAGGGGGCTCCTTGCTCGCTTCCTCACTGGCATCGCAGTGTCCACATTGTTGCTTGAGGCCTTTCCCACTGGGGCTTCCAAGACCATCCTGTGTTAGGCAGACCCCCGCTGTGTGCAGCGGCTGCCTGGTGGTGCTTCTTAGAGCTGGGTCCTCAGCCCACCTGTGTCAGGACCCCCTGGGGAGACGGTGAAAGGGCAGATTCTGGGCCTCTGCGTGGTGGAGTTGGCCCCCCTGAGAGTCATTCTCGGTCATGAACACTGGGTAGGGGGTGGCAGGTGTGTAGATCACATCCAGCTTCGGTCACCTGGCAGGGCCCAGCCAGGCAGGAGCAGTGTGTGGGGACAGTGGGTGGCTAAGCTCTGATACGGGCGGGCGGGCAGGGGGTGCCAGAGCAGCTGGGGGAGTCAGAGGCGGCCCTGAGGGGAGCAGCTTTCTCAGACCCCTCCCTCCCCAGGTGTCGGATCCCCACCCTCCCCTGTGAAGCCAATCCCTGCTTGAACGGGGGCACCTGCCGGGCAGCTGCTGGGGTGTCTGAGTGTCTCTGCAGCGCCAGATTCTCCGGCCAGTTCTGCGAAGTGGTGGTGAGCAATGCCAGAGCGGGCAGGGCCCTGGCAGAGGCCTGTTGGGGACTTCGGTGGGATGACGTTGGGGGTGGGGGAGGGTGTATGGCACCCGTGGAACTGTTCCTGGACCAGCTCTGTCGTGGGTGGGAGTGGCAGGGACAGGAGGCTCAGGTCCCTTCCTCACTCCCCACACAGGAGGTATTTTCACTGTAGGGAGAGCTTTGGGGCCCCACCATCCATCAGTGACAGGTCGGCGGCTTCCCCACAGTGCCTAGGAGAGAGGCAGTAGGGACAGGTGGGCTCTGCCCAGTCCCATCGGGGACCACAATTCAGGGCCCACAGGATCTTGGAATTCTAGGATTTAGGTTGATGAATCCAAGAGCCCGGGGGGTTTCTGAGCTGGGGTAGAAAGACGCAGGCAGCCCAGGTTTCTGAGTCGAGTGGGCAGACACTGAAGCTGGGACCCTCCCTCTCACACCCCCATCAAGGGGTGGAGCAGACCCTACTGCCAGGAGGGGCGCTGAGCCCGGTGGGTGCTGGTGGGAGGGGGCTCAGGAAGCGAAGTCTGGGGAGCAGCCTTGATCTCCACAGGCCCTGGCAGTGCGGGTCATAAACCACAAATCCCCTCTGCTTCTGGGGAATGTTTCTTTTCAAGCTGAACTTTTACAGCCTCCGCCCCTCCCCCCTCCCCCTCGCCCATCCTCTTCCCAGGGCAGGGGGAGGAAATGGCTTTACAGCTCCCCGAGAAGTGCCCAGGGGTGGAGGCTGGCAAGGGCCCACTCAGAGCTGGGACGAACTCCCTATTGCTTTGGGACCCCTTCTCTAGGGCTGGGGCTGGGGACCCAGGTCACAGGGCGCCGAGAAGCCTCAAGGTGCAGAGCGAGGGCTGGTGAGTCTGAGACTCTGTGGCTCTGGAATCCCGGGATTCTGGGACTTCAGAATTCCAGGTGTGAAGTCTCTTTGATGGGGTATCCTGGGAGTCTGCGGCTGGAGATGAGGAGGAGGTTTGCTGGTCCCTCCAAGGCCTGGTCCGAGCGGCCCCGCAGGAAGGCAGGCCCTGGTGGATCGCCGTCAGCTGTGCTCAGCTGCCCTGCTCCTGCTCAGCCTCATCAGGCGTTGCAGGGCTCTGTGAAGTTCCACGCACAGTGCTTAGCTCGCACTGGGTGTCCCATAAATGTCTGTCTTCTATCCGTCTAGCCAGAACCCTTTGTTGTACAGGACTCCCCTTGTAGTGGCTGTGACAGGTGGGTTTCTGGCACCTGCCTGCACACCCCTGGGGCCAGGTCTCACTACTTCCCCAGGAAGCTGGCTCCCGCTCTGGTTTTCTCTGAGCAGGTCCTTGTGCCCCGCTTTCTGCTCTCCGAGGGGCTCGCCTTCTCTGCGGTCTCAGGCCTCACTGTGTGTCTCTTGCAGAAGAGCCTGCCCTTGCCACTGCCATTCCCGCTGCTGGAGGTGGTAGTGCCTGCAGCCTGTGCCTGCCTCCTCCTCCTCCTCCTGGGCCTCCTCTCAGGGATCCTGGCAGCCAGAAAGCGCCGTCAGTCCGAGGGTACCTACAGCCCAAGCCAGCAGGAGGTGGCCGGGGCCAGGATGGAGATGGACAGTGTCCTCAAGGTGCCACCCGAGGAGAGACTCATCTAAGCCAGCCTGGCTGCCAATGCCAGCACCCTGGAGGTCCTGAGCAATTCCTACCTGCAGACCCAAGGAGGTTGCTTGCAGGGCCTGGGACACTGCTGGGAAGGTGTCCCCTTGGCTGGCAGTCCCTGCCTCTGCCCCATCGTGGACTGAGGAAAAGGGGAGCAACTCAGGGAAATAGAGAGGGACCTGGTGAGGGTGTGGACATCTCCATCGGACTCAGCAGGTTTTGCCTCAGCAGGTGTGCGACTGTGCGTGGGAGGGCACACGTGGGTGCACACGGTGTGTTCAGGAGTGTGTGTGAGTGTGTGCCTGGGGACGTGTGAGTCTGCAGACCCAGTGTGAGTGTTCTGATGGGACTCGCAGGCGTGTCCGCTGCTTTTCCTGTGTGTGCACGTGATTGTGTACTGGGTGCAGTGATCCCAGGGAGGAGGTGGCTGCGCCGTGCAAACAATCTTTACATCCTGGGGCGGGGGCAGCCCAGGCTGCACATTCTGCAGGAGGCCAGGGCTTGCCCAGGCACCAAGGCTGCAGCTCCTGCATCTTCTCCCTCCTCCAGGGGCTACCCCTGCCCTGGAGGCAGCTGCGAAGTCAAGGGAGGCCATTAGTGGAGGCCACGTGGGCTCCTGGCTCCCAGAACAAATGCTCCTTCAGGCAGATGTCTCTGCCCGGAGCCGGTCATACAAGGGAACCACAGACCCAACCCACCCCTATGCCTGCCCAGGGCTGGCCCGCAGGAGCAGAGAACCGACAGGCTGCCCAGAGCTTCCCACTCGCTGTGGCCACTTGTTGAATGGGGAAGGCACCCCCTGCCTACCTCACAGGGCTGTTGTGAGGATCAGAGAAGATGACAATGGGGAAAGAGCTCTGGAAGTTGTAAACTTCTGCCTGATGTGAAGGATTGTCTGGTGTCCTTTTAGGTGTCTGGAAGTGTCGTCTCCCCTGGCCAGAGTTGAGGGAGTGGGGGAGGGGCCTACCTGCGGCCTGGCAAGAAGGCCAGAGCAGAGGGGGCTAAGGACGAAGGGGCAGCCCTACCCCCTCCCAAGCCCCCAACTCACCTGACCACCTGGTTCTCCAGCTCCGACCCTCCTGAGTGGCCTGGCGAGGTCACGCCTTCACCACATAGCGCTGCCTCTGTGTGGGACGGGTCCTGAAGGGGCAGACTCCGGGAATTTGCTGCTTGCAGTCCCTTCTCTGGTGATGCGCATCACTGTGACCTCTGAGCCCACAGGGGCACTTGCCTGAGGGCCTGGCCTCCTACGAGCTTCATGGAGACCCTTTCATCCTTCCCTTTCCTGGGCCAACACCTCCTGTGACTGAGGGCTCCAGGTGCCAAGGCCAGGAGATCCTTTGGCATGTCTAAGTTTGCAGTTGGATTTACCCTGCAGTCTCAGTCACTTCCCAGGAGGCACAGGAGTCCAGTGCGAGGTGGGGCCATGTGACAACTGGGGGACTTGGGCGGGGGAGGGGACTGGGATTCGGCAGAGGCTGGGATAGAGGGCCTTGAATGCTGGCTTGATGGGCTTGCTTGGGCTTTATCCTTTGGAGGTGGGGCCACCTTTGCCACAACTTTCTCCACAACCCCTAGGAAAGAGGGGAGGAAGCATCTGGTACTCAACTTAGCCACAGCTGGTTCCTACTTTAGTTTGTTCAAGTCAGGAATTTGCAAACCCATGTTAGTTGCAGACTCCTAAGACAGTTTATGTGGAACCCCAACATACAGATAAAGGTGGCTGCCTTTCTGAGACAGTCTTGCTCTGTCAGTCTGGCTAGAGTGCAGTGACATCATCATAGCTCACTGCAACCTCCAGCCCCTGAGCTCCAGCGATCCCCCTGCCCCAGCCTCCCAAGTTGCTGGGACTCCCAAGTTCCTGTAGGTGGATGCCGTGATGCCCAGCTAATTTTTCTATTTTTTAGTAGAGAGGAGGTCTCGCTGTTGTTTAGGCTGGTCTCCGACTCCTGAACTCGAGCAATCCTCCCGCTTTGGCCTCCCAGAGTATTAGGATTACAGGTGTGGCTGCTCTTTTTGGGGGAGCCCCTTGTCCTCCTCTCCCTTGCTCCTATGGGTTCTGGGTGCTGGTCATTTTCAGGGTCAGCCCTGGGAGGGGGAGCATGGCCACGTCATGGGCAGATTGGGGTGTGTGTTTAATGCCCACCGTGGGTGATCAATTGGTCCAGATCTCTCCTCCAAACACAAATACCCAACAGAGGGGCACATTCCAGGTTCTGCTTTTGCTAACGAGAGATTTGTGGGGGTGACTTGCCAGGTATCCCTTTGAACTTGTTCTTTCCTGGAGCCTGGGTGCCCTCAATACTACCGGGGACCTGTAGCCTGGTCTATGATCCCGGCAGGGTTGTGCAGGCCTGTCACTAGCTCACCCTGTGCCCTACTTGTGAGGGGAAAGGGTGAACTGGATTAGAGCCCTGAGTGGGCACAGGCTTGGGAGGGCACTGAATCCTTCCCTAAGTGCTCCACACCTGGCCTCCACCTCGGCAGGAGGCAGTGGTGAAGAAGCTGAGAGCCCCCATGGAGGCTCTTGTCCCCACAGAGTTCCTTCAAGGACACAGATGCCAGCCTTTTCCCTAAGAAGATTTTATTGAATGCACACACAAAGTTCCTCCTTGGGTTTGCAAGTCCAATCTGGCAAGTGAAAAGACAGTAGTGCTCAGGTGAACACGGGGCCCCTGCCACCAGCCCCAGCACAGCCAGGGAGACTATGGGGCCTCCTGCCCTGGGGCTGCCCAGCACCTCTTTTCTCATCCTCTGACCTGTCCCAGATGGGCCTGCGGGTCTGCCCTGGATCGGGGGTAGAACTGGAATCTGTGCTGAAACACTAAGTTCCTGGGAGATGCCCACTGGCCCAGGCATGACCCGGCTCCCCTGGCAGCCAGAGAACACTCACCAGATGGCAAGAAAAGACCTGCCCAGGTAGGCCACAGCGGACCCAGGAAGGGCTGTGTGCTGGACTGGCCATCAGGCCTCAGCACGCACAGCAGCCTCTCAGACACACAGGGGGCTCCCTGGGGTGACAGGGACCTCCAGGGACCCCCTTGGCTCCATCAGACACCCAGTGTAGACTGTGTGTCTGACCATTCACAAATAGGAAATGAGAAATCAGGTCAAAATGCTCACAATTTCCTGCATGTCTCAGATGGTTGTTTTCTTAAATGGTTGGGCCATACTTTAACTTGCTTTATGGAAATGAATCAATTTTAAGATTCATCAAATCAATAAGGTAAAAAGGAAAAGAAAGATAAAAGAAACAATAACAAGACATTTCAGTCTAACTTTGGTGACGTTGGCCTCAGGAATTGCTGTGCTGGCCAGAAGCTCGGGACAGGTGGGGAGAGACAGGCTTCTGGAGCTGCTCCTGCTTCCAGGCTGAAAGGAGCCTGCAGACCACCGGGACCCTGGAGAAGGGGCCCAGGGCCACTGTCCTGTCCCAGCCCAGGGAGCCAGGACTCGCATGTCAATCTGTGACGTTAAACTTAGCCTTTGAGTTGAAATCTGGGTCGTTGCTTCTCAGCTTTGCCCACGAAGCCCCAAGTGACAATAGGCTGAGCCCAGTTTTGACGGTGACAGGAGAGACAAGGAGAACTGGAAGTATCAGAGTGACAGAGGGCTGGACAAGGGCTGAGGATTCCTCCTAACTCACTGAGATTTGTGGGTTTCTATTTTTCTTCCACAAATCAGAGTTGCTGTTGCCCGGCCCCCATGCAGGGTGGTGGGGGCTGGGTTTGGCTGTCAAAGGGGAACCCAAGATCCTTCGGGTCCCAGATCCTACCAGGCCAGAAACAACTGAAGTTTGGGGTTGGGGTGAAGACTCAGGAAAGAACGCATGTGCATATTGCTAGAGAGGGTTTGGAAATGCCCCACCAGGTAGATCCTCCACCCAGGAGCAGTCCTGACTTCAAACGCCCGAATCACCTGTGTCTCGTGCAGATGAGCCCACTCGAGGGGAACACTGACGCCGGTGCCCGTGCAGGTGGGGTGTGCAGGGCCGGGCTGCAGCAGGGACAGAATAGCTGGGCTCAGGAGGAGAGGCCTTCAGGAGCCTTGTGGGATGTTTCCAGAGGGAAGGAGGGTAGGACGTGGTCTGGGCAATCACTGGCCCGGCTGACTGACCTCTTTAGTGCGAAACCCAGTTGGGGTGCTGAGGGGCCGTGGCCTGGTGGGACGGGTGCCCAGGGGCTGGGTTGAGTCCTAGGCCACAACTGGCGCCATTCCCTCACCTCAGAGATAGGCAGTGGTGTGGAGACCAGGGCGTCAGTGGGTGGCAGAGAGGGGTCCCATCCCTGTCCACCAGCAGAACCTGGACAGAATCAGCGGCAGGGGAGCTTCGGAGCCACAGCAGTGGGCGACGCACACTCAGGCTTGGCTCGCCTGCCCTCAGGGCCTGGCTCACTCGAAGGTCTCCCACCGCTTCCTGAGCTGCTCCACTGAGCCTGGGGCTGGGGCCGGGCTCACGTCTTGCTTGGTTTTCTGTAACAAATCCTCAAAGGGGTCTCTGGCCTGTTGAGGAGCAGAGGGCCGCAGCGCTGGCTCCAGGCCCTGGGGGGGTCTGGGAGGCAGGAGTGGGGCGTCTCCCGGCCTCAGGGCCAGCCCCTGCTTGGCCTCAGCAGCCCTGGCACTGGAGCGGGGCAGGGGCAACGTTCGGATCCTCGAGGGCACGACTGCTGGGGGCCCCAGCGGCTGCAGGGGGCTGGTGTGGGCGCCCATGGGCATCTGGCCGAAGAGGTTGGGCATGGAGAGGGCGGACAGGTTGGGCTGAGACCTGTGAGGGGTGCAGAAGCCAGCACCGGACAGCAGGAGGCCAGGCGCAAAAGCCGGCCCCAGGGAGGCAGGAGGGGCCCCGAAAGGCCCAGCTGGTGTGGAGGCCAGGGGCAGGGCAGGCGGGGCCGCTGGCATGGATGGGACAAAGGGGTTGAGTGGTGGCTGTGGGAATGGGGCGGGGGTCCCTGCAGGGGGAAAGCTGAACTGGGGGGTGAATGGGGGGGCTACATTTGGGGTGGCAGGGCATGGTGGAAGGGTGCTGCCTGGCCAGGCAGTGTTAAGTGGGTCCAAGAGAGCGAGCAGGGCATCACTGTCGGTGCCCACAGCCCCTGGGGCCGGGCTGAGCGGCTGGAGCAGTTCGGTGGGGCCTTGGGGAGCAACACTGGGGAGGAGCCCTGGGAACAGGGCTGGGCTCAGGGTGGCTCTCTTCTCCCGATCTGCCTGTAGCCGCTCTGAGAAGTCACCGACTGGGGTGCTGGCAGCCTGGAGCTTGGCCGGGCGGGCAGCGGGCGGTGGAGGCACGATGCCCAGCTCCGGGGTCTTCCTGCCCTGGGGCCGGGGAATGGTGATGCTGCCTGGAGTGGGGGTGGGCACCTCCTCCTTGTCACTGGGGTTCAGGATGCTGTCCCGGTTCTGGGGTCTTCGGGGCAGGGCTGGGGAGTTCCCGAGCAGGACCGAGGGCTTCTCAGGGGAGGCGGCTGGGGGCTTGCTGGGGATGGCCATGTCGTCCTGGCCCAGGCTCCACAGCTTGTTGTAGGGGTGGGCAAGCTTCAAGGCCACCATCATCCCATGGCTCCTCTCGCTCCTGCCCAGGTCCAGCCTCTGTTGGGAGGGAACGAGGCGAGGGAAGCAGTGACCACAGGGGACAGAAGGGAAGGAAGGGCGTGCCCGTTGCCATGCCCTCCTGTGTGCAGGGCGTGTGCTCCCAGGCATGTGGCCAATTAACTACCGGGACTTGGAGCAGTTGGGGGCTCCCCAGGTCACCAGCAGAGAACCCGGGTCTGCCTGGACTTCAAGGCCAGGCTTTTCTCACTGTGTGGCACAAAGGGATTCAAGACAAAGCTCTTGTCCTTTTACGCCAGTGGTTGCCAAGTAGTTTTAGGAAGGTGACTGTATCGACTGGCAAGGGCAGGCACTTTGTACTTTCCAGAGCTCACAGCACCTTCTATCACTCGTAAGCACGAGGGCGAGTGAGGCGCAGGGCTGGTGGAAGGCACGCTGGCTAGGGAGGGAGGAGGACCGGATTCGAGTGCTGGCTCTGCCACTTACACGCTACACGACCTGGGCAAGTCACTCCCTTTCTCTTGGCCTGAGCTTCCCCACTCCCAGTAGGGGGGGCACTCGTCAACTGCTAGAATCGTGGGAGCTTTGTGAATCCCACCATGGGACCCCGTGACTGCAAAGTTGGCAGCTTCCACTCGCAGTTGAGGAAACTGAGGCCCAGAGAGGGGATGTGATGGATTGGGGGTCACAATGGAAATCAGTAGTCACACAGGAATAATCCAGATTGTGGACTTTTGATCCAAAAGCTCTTGTCAGGAGCCTCAGTGGGGAAGGGAACGATCCCAGTTCCAGCAGTGACTAAAGCCCTGCCTGGAGGCCTGGGGGAGAGTGGCCTGGGGCACCAGCCCACCTCTGTGTGAGGCACACATGGAAGTGAGGGCAGCTTTCCACCAGGCTCCAGCATCTTCTCCACTCATCACTGTTAGGGTGGTTTGGCTGCTGGGCGGGGTTTGCAGTCAGACTGACCCCAGGCATTGCCTGAGGACCTTGGAAAAGTCACTGTTTCTCCTTTGGTCTCTTCCACTGTCACACGGGGGACGTACCTCAGGTGTGCAAAGCACCCGTCCCCAGCAGACGCCATACCTGATAGTCAAAGGTCCCTGGCTGCTCCCTCAGGTCTTTGGGGGCCCGAAGGTCCTCCAAGCTCTTGGCCTGGCCCAGCGGCTGCAGGGGGGCCTCCACGTCCAAGCTGCTGAAGACATCTTCCAGAAGGTCAATACTGGCAGCCCGGTCAGGTGGAGCGGGGGCAGGGCCCGAGGGCTTCCGCGCTCGCTGCTCCGGACTCTCCACCTCATCGCCATCCGCACTGTCTGACTCCTTGAGTGTCCGATAGGGCTGTGGCCTGGGAGGAGACAGAGCAGGCTTGATCCTCCCACCCAGGGCCCTCATGGGAAGAACAAGTAGCTCCAACCCCTGAGAACGTCTAGTCCTTGAAGAGCGTGCCCAGGAGCCTTCGGGACATGAGTGTCCTGGGGTCCCCATGAGGGCAGGTGTCTGGGTGGTGGTGAGGGTGCAAGCTGGCCACTCCGACAGACCTGGGGCTGTGATCTCGGGCCAGTTGCTTTAGCTGCTCTCACAGCCAAAGGGACCCACTTTGTTGCCTACAAACCACGGGTCCTTTCACAAAACTGGCTGGTGGGCTTGCGAGCCATTCAGATAAGGAGTGGGGAACTGCGGGCAGGCAGATGCGTCCTGCTCCCCGACCCCCGTTTGGTGACCGACAAGTAGCCGCAGAGCCAGGTCCTGTGCACACACAGCTCATGGGGACACTCTCCAGAGGCAGCACCCCAGGACCCTCGTTTGGGCCTCAGCTGCTGCTGACCTTGGTTCCCGCTCTGGTCGTGCCATCTCTTGTCACTTAACCTCTCTGGGCCTCAGCTGCCAGGTGATGGTGATTACATGAGCAAATGTGGTGCCTGGCACACAGCAGACCCGCAGAGGCTGGTGCCAGCGTGGCTGCCCCTTGGGCCCCGTGCTAGCAGCTTTCCGTACATTCACGCTCAAAACCCTGCAGCCGACCCAAGTGTGGGTAACAAAGGGTCCCCCTTGCCTTCCTTTCCCACTGACCTGAGCCCCAGGGCACCACTGGGTGGGTATGTGGAGAGGCTGAGCCTGCATCAACCCTGACCTCTGGTGGAGCCGGGGCCGGAATTGCATCTTGCCTCCTCTAAGCGCTAGGCGGGGCTGGGGGTGGCCCCCGGGCTGGCAGAGACGTGCGCGTGGTGCTCGTAAGGTGGGGGAAGGGCGCCACCTGCCGGCCAGGAGCAGGCCCGCGCCGAAGGCCCACGAAGGAACCGTGGCGGGGACAGACTCCCAACTACCAGCAGGGACCCCACCAGACGGTACTGTCTCCCTGCAACGTGCAAGCAGCCCATGACGTAGGGCTCACACCCCCACTTTATAGACGAGACCTGTAAGCTCAGAGCAGTTAAATAACTCAGCCTCTGGCACAACGCGCCCGGAAGAGATGGAAATGGAAGCCCAGTTCGAGGGACTTCAAAAGTCCCTCTCTCACTCTGACTGAGGGATTAAAGACCGTTTAATCAAGGTTGAACACAATGGATGGGATAAAGAAAATGAAGTCACCATGCTTCTTAAACGTAAGGAAGGCCGGGCGAGATGGCTCACGCCTGTAATCCTAGCACTCCGGGAGGCCAAGGCAGGCAGATTGTTTGAGCTCAGGCTGAGCAAGAGCGAGACCCCGTCTCTACTAAAAAAAATAGAAATTATCTGGACAACTAAAAATATATATATAAAAAATTAGCCGAGCATGGTGGCTCATGCCTGTAGTCCCAGCTACTCAGGAGGCTGAGGCAGGAGGATCACTTGAGCCCAGGAGTTTGAGGTTGCTGTGAGCTAGGCTAATGCCACAGCACTCACTCTAGCCAGGGCAACAGAGTGAGACTCTATCTCAAAAAACAACAACAACAACAAAAAAAAAAACCCGTAAGGAAATAGTGTTCTTTGTAACTTATTTTGGTGAGTTAGGATGGACCAGTTCCTTTTAAAACATACACACGAAGGCCTGCACTAACTTCTGAGGTCATGGGCTAAGAAAGTGAACATTAACCATTATTAAATAATTAAGGCATCAGTTAATTCAAAGCGAAAGTGATGGCGCTGGGCCTTGGACTCGACCTGCTGGGCTCCTTGGTGGGAGCTGGGTGTTACCCAAGTAGGGTGCCTTTTTCTGCAAGGTGATTTTAAGTTGACACATGGATGAACATTTCTTATTCCAATGGTTTTATTTTTATTCTAATTAGCAATAGAAATAATAACTAATACATTAAACCTATGATATCATAGATATTATTTCTCAGGACAAGGCTAATTTTTTAAAATTTTAAAAGAAAAAAATCTGGGCATGATGGTAGCTCATGCCAGTAATCCCAGCACTTTGGGAGTCCAAGGCAGGCAGATCGCTTGAGGCCAGGAGTTCCAGACCAGCCTGTGCAACACAGCGAGACCCCATCTCTACAAAAAATTAAAAAATTAGCTGGGTGTGGTGGTGTGCGCCTGTAGTCCCAGCTACTCGGGAGGCTGAGGCAGGAGGATCGGGTGAGCCCAGGAGTTTGAGCTTACAGTGAGCTATGATCCTGCCACTGCACTCTAGTCTGGGCAACAGAGCAAGGCCCTATCTCTTAAGGGAAGAAAAAAGTCTAAAGAGAAAAAGATTCAATGTACAGAAAAGGTGGCGTGTGATGCTTGGGCAACACTGACTTAGGCCACCACTTTCTAATTGAGGACATCAGGAGGGGATCGATTTGCCCACGTCCCAGGTGATCTGGTGTCAGGAAAGGGCCGGGACCCTCCTACCGTGTGGGGACAGTGGCAGGAGGCAGCACGGTCTGGGGTTTATAAGGTCCCTGGAGGAACCCGGGGGCAGGGACTTGAAGCAGGTGACTTCTGCTGGGGTTTGGGAGCAGGGAGGGCGTGAAGGGGAGGGAGGGAAAAACATTTCCTCTTCTGTGCGATGGCTGAGACAATCACTCCCTGGAAGGCTGCTGTGAGTGAGCACTGTGGGTGTTCAGCAAACGGCAGCTTTCCTTCCCTGAAAGGCTCCCATGAAAAACACACAACCTTGCTAACAAATAAAAACAGACAAAAGCTGTCTCTCTGCTCAATCCCAGCTCTGAAGAACTTGTGGGTGGAGGGGCAAGAACTGGCAAAGAAAGGAGGACTATAGAAGCCTAACTTTGGCGGGGGGGGGGAGGATTGTGGATAAACCTTTTTTTTCCTTTTTTAAAATTGCTATTTGTAATTGGTATGAGGCTTAGGCTATAAATAATAATGATAAAAATTATCCTTAAAAAGTCAGGCAGATCAGAACATTTGGGTATGCTTGCATTAATATACACATTCCATATTAGTATTGTTTTTTTCTTAACACTATAACGCCTCATCTCCACGGCTTTCCAAGATGTGCTGAGATAAACAAGGACTTGAGGATCACTAATTGCATTAACCTCGAAGCCAATTTTCCCCTCGTAAGGAAAGGGGACCCCTGCTGCCGTCTCACCCTGTCACCCCACTCCATCGTCACAGCCCCTGTAGGGCGGGCAGAATGATGCCCTGAGAGGAAGAGGAGGCACACGGAGGTGGCGTCCACCCTGCACGGTGGCACCGGGGCACTGGCAGGCAACAGCTTCAAACACCCCTCCCCCCCCATGCAAGGGCAAGCAGCATCCCCATCACCACCACCACGCGGCCCCCGAGAGTCACCAAGCCATGCTCGGGGAGATGGAAGAAGGAAGGAGAGACCATTCAAAGGGAGCAGAGAAGAAAAAGCTCTCGGTGAAGCCAGAGCTCGGGCCCTCTTCCCGCTGGCATTCATCGTCAGAGGAGTCTTCGGAGAGGAAGACCGCATAGTGTCTCAGGGGCTTTACCAGGCTGGGGCAGAGGAAGACAAAAGAGAAGAGAACAGGCGGTTAGGGGCGCCGTCGGAACTCTGCACGTGAGTGCAAGGAGGGCTCTGGGCTCCGTGCCCGGCCCCGGCCTCCCTCTGCCAGCCCGTGGTGGGGGCTCCTGGGAGAAGGCCTCAGGGGGCCCAAGGTGAGGAAGCTGGTCCCAGATGGAAAAGAAACCGTGGATTTGCCATGTGTGCCAAGAGCCTTAAACTCATGATCCGTCATCTCTGACCTAGTAATTACACTTCCATTTGGATAACTCTAAGAATTATACCCAAAGATGTTCATTCCTGCTGTTTATAACATTAAAACACGAAGCCACCCATTTTCAGCAATGGGAATCTGTGCAGTGGTGAATGTTGTCTTCCCAGTGACAAAATGTTTGTAAAGAGTCAGGGTGCAGAACGCTCACGGGAAATGCATAGAAAAAAGACAGGAAAGGCACGTGCCTAAATGCCAGTAACAGCTGGTGCGATCGGGGGTGATGTGCATGTCTTGTACATTTCCTACAATGAGCACATCTACTTCAATAATCAGGAAAGAATAAAAAAGAAAAGAAAAGTTAAAGAAAAAAGTGAGCCTTGTGGAAGAGCATCGCAAGAAGGCCCTTTTCTGATTAGCGGCTGCTCTCTGGAGTTTCCCTCAGATGCCTCTTCAGAGAGTCTTTTTCATCTGTGATGTGGAAATTAAATATTCATTGTTATAAAAAATGCATCTCCCTTGTCAGCCACCTGTGAGCTCTACCTCTATAAACACAAACACGTACACAGGCCAGAGCAACTCCACGCCGGCCTCCTATGAATTATATACTGACCAGGGCCTGTGAGGGGCCTTGTGCTCAGGAGAGAGGAGCTGCACCGGGCGGGCCTGGGTTCAAATCCTGGCGCATGTGCCAGGGAGCAGGTGCTCCACACCCCTGTCCCATTCACGGGCTGGGCTTGCTCTGAGGCGATGGTGAAGCTGGGGAGAGGGTGGGGTGGGAGACACCGGGGGCCTGAGAGGGGCGCTCCTCTCTCCTCTCCCCCAGCCAGAGCAGTCTCCTATCTTTGCTTTATATGGCGGGAATTCCTTTAAGGTTTTATCTCAGGAAAGGGCAATGTAGTCAAGAATAGGCCACAAGAACCACAGCTGGAGCGTCAATGAGGGACAGCCGCTGCCCCCCTGCGATGGGGCGAGTGGGTTGTGACTGGGCTTTGCTACCATCCACCACGGCTGCTGCTGAGCCAGCTGTACCCAGAACTAGCTCCCTGCACGCTCACTCCAGAACCTTCACTTCCGCGCACTGTCCTCAGAGGCTGGCCAGGTGAAGAGAAGCCACTAGCCCGGGGTCACACCCTAGGAGGTGGCGGGTCACAGCGCTTGCCTCCTCTCTGCTCCCAGGCCGCCTTGCTGGCTGTTAGGGTGAGCACACCTCAGCCCTTCCTGCGCTAGACAGGGCATCGGCCCGGGGGCGTTTTCCTCTGGCCTCAGCGGAGAGGGGCAGGAAGATCTGACCCCCGGGACCGTGCCCTGGCCAGCTGCGGGGCCAGGCCGCTCGCTCCTGCTCCTTCCTCAGCAAACGAGGAGGAGCAGAAAGGCCCCTCCACACGGCCACTGGAGTCCTGTCCCGAATCGCAAACCTGACCTTGTCACTCTCCTGCTTAAAACCTGCACGTCTGCCACCGTGAATCGCGATTCTGCCGCAATCGGTCGTGTGGTGAGTAAATACACCCGTTGAGTAAACTGTTAGGAATGAGAATTTCAGACACTTGCAGAATGGCTTGTCTGTTTAACGGTTAGGGGGGCCTGCTCTCCTGAGCAGGTGAGGGTAGCGGCTGGGCAGCCCTGGGCTCCGAGCAGGCCAGACTCCATGCTGCGCGTGGGCTCTGCCTACCTCTGCGGCCTCCTCCTGGCAGCCCTGACTCTAGCCATGCTGTGTCTGAGGGATGCTCGCCTCCGAGCACACAGGGCCCTAACACCCTGCCGCCCTGCCTCCTTGGCCTGTGCACTGCCTGCTCTCCAGCCTTGAAGACTCAGCTCAAATGGCACTTCCAGGAAGACCCTGGAGCTCCCAGCTGGAGTTTCCCCCCAGATGGAGATAGCTCTCTCTGGCTGTGTCTTAGTGCTTCAGAGATACCATTTAACCTCCTGCAATTCTGTTTCTGAGTTGAGCTCCCCCAGGGCAGGCTTCCAGCTTGTTCTCTCTCCCACCTGTGGGGGGCGGGGTGCTCAGCAACTGAATGAAGGAAAGCCAGCACGCTGGGGGGCCCCAGTCCCACCCACCTTCCTGGAAACCTGCCACCTCACATGGCTCCTTTCCCCAGCATGCGGTTGTGGTCTGAAAGGGTCCCCTCTCTGGGTTCCCCCTGTCCTCTGAGACACTAGGACATGAAGAATGGGACCACATTAGGACATGAGGGTGTCAGGTATACAGGGCCAGGAAGAAGCCTCAGGAAAGTGTTAAGAATGGTATCCACAAGCAGGCACTGTGCCGGGGCTTTACACGTGTCATTTCTACCCCTCACAAGAGCCCAGCAAGAAGGTGTCACTGTACTGATTTTATGGAGAATGAGTCCATCCATCCCTCTGTTCACCAACCAAGAGGCACTTTCCGCCTGCTTGCTGTGAGCACACCCAGGCAGCTGAGCCCCGGGGAACCACTCGTGAAGAAGAAAGAAGTGACGAAGTGACCAAGTGACCCAGCCAGGAAGTGGCGAGCAGGGATTCCAGCCCTCACTTTGTGTCAGCAGGGCTGATGGTGGACACACACAAGGGGACACTAGCTGAGACTTGTGTCAAACAGTGAGGCTCTCGAGTGGCCCTCACATCCATCTTGAATGCCCTTCTGACACGCATCCAAGCATGGGCACCTCCGCTGCTTTGACAAGAAAGCACAGATCACAGCTGGGCACGCTAGTGGAATGCTGCTAAACCCGCCAGGAATTTCTGGATTCAAGTAAGAGCAAAGAGTCTTTGTGCTGGGCTGGACGTTGGCTTCATTAAATCAGGCTGCTGCAGTTCAGGTCGTCGTCAAAACCCAGTGCCTCCAGGCTGGCATGACTATGGAGGGAGGCTGAGGGGGCCTCAAGTTCCAGCTCATGAACCACTCTCCTCCTCCAGCCGGCTCTCCTGGCCGGGCCAGGCTGGGTGGGCAGCAGCTTCCACAAGAGGCCCACGTTGTCTCCTGAACATACCACCTGTCTCTCGAGAGTGGAAAGGCACCCGGGTGAGAAGTCTGCCGTATGATGTGATCAGAACAGAGCTTTGTCGGGTCCGGGCCACACGGACGATGACGATGACAGTAGCAGTACTTACGAGCCTTGGCCAAAATGCTGTCCATATAGTTTCTCACGAATTCCTTAGCACATCTCCATTTTGCAGATAAAGAAGCCAAGGCTCCAGAGAGGGGGAGTCACTTGCCAGGGGTCACACAGCAGCTAAAGGTAGAGCCGGGAACTGAATCTGGATTTGCCTGACTCTAAACCACTACAGGATCCTGCCTCTTCAGTTTCCTGCATCTGAAACAATGAAATAAGAGGTAGGGTGTTTCCTCTCTTACTTTTAATGAAAGATGAGATTTCAAAATAAACTTATTTAAATTCAGCTGCTCGTGTTCTCCCATGAAACATATAGTCAGATATTTGTCAGAGATAAAGGATGAACCATCGAAAACGTCCAGGCTTAAATTTTTTATTAGCTTAAGGCAGAATATGAAAAAAAAAAATGTACCTTTTCCCTCATTAACCCAATTCAGCTACTACCCTGCAGTCTGCCACCCACCACTTGCCTGGATTTTATTACACACAAAGAGCTGTCTGTGAAAAGGCAGGTCGGGGCAAACTTGGCTGCCCAGCGAGGGCTGCCGGAGCCTTGGTGAGAAAGCAAGCCGGGCCGTCCGTCACCACTCAGCCCCGCCGTCCCCCACGGCTGCTCCCGCCTCTGCCCACCTCGTCTCCGCGGAGTTCCCATGCAGATGACTTCCCGAACCCTTTCTAATGTTTGGTTTAACGTGTCGCCGGTTAGCACGCGTGTGTGACAGTGGTGACAAGCGAGGCTGTTCCTTTTTAAATACCATGTCAGAGACACGGCGTCAGGAAGCGGGGACGTGCTCTGTGCTCTCCGCCGTGCCAGGATCGCACCGGCTTATTTTTTAATGAGGAAGATCTGCATCTCGAGAGTTTTTTTCATGTGTCATATCGCGTGGACAAATCAGCAGCACGTCACGCTGGCCCAAAATGAAATGCTGACAAATGTAGATATTTCAAATTTAATTGACATTTAAATGTACTTGAGATAAAGATGGGAAGAATCAGCAAGGACTTGGTCTCCGGAGGTAATGAAGGGGAGCTGGTGATCATTTTCTAAAGGGTCGTTTCACTCCAGCACAAAGGATCTTCACTTCGTAACGTCCGGGCCGTGCTGCACCCCCCGGCACGTGGCTCCAGTGGGCAGGGGCTGAGGAGCAGGGACAGGCCCAGCTCCTGCCTGTCCAGGGGATGCCAGTTCTGCCCAGGCATCCACCATCCTCCCCCTTCCTGCCTAGTTCACCTCCCTGAACCTCATTCTCTTATCTGTAAAATGGAGATTCTACAGCCCTCCTAAGGGTCTCATCGTAAATGTTAAATGAAAATATTTGTAAAGGGCTTTGCAGAGTGCTTAGCACACAGTGAATATTCAATGACTGTCCACATGCCACGTTCACCTGCAACAAATAGATTCTGGGCATTTCTATCCCGCACAGGGTCTTCCCCAGGTGCTAAGGATAAATAAGGCGGTTCCTGCCTTCCCAGACCTCTCCAGTCAGAGTTAGCAGTCTCAGCTGGGCACATCTTAGCACATCAGAATGGTCTGAGAAGTCCCATCTGGAGATTCCGCCTGCTTCCCTCCATGACCACGACATAGCTAGCACTCCAGACCACACCCTTGGTATGTGCAGAGGTGGGGGAAAAAAAGAAAACAGCTCTGACCAAGACCGAGGGATCTCTGGGAGAGAGAGTGTGGTGCAGCACCCACGAGGAAGCTCTTCCCTGGCTGACCCAGGGTAAGGGCCGGGACTGTTCTCAGGGAGGAAGAATTGGAGATAGATACAGGAACCTGCTGGACGTAGGATCTTTGTACTCAGCAGAAGGTGAATATCTGCATAAAAGCAACAACGAGAAGAATCATTGCTGCAACAGGTCAGATCAGCAAGGAGAGGGTGTTCTACCTGTCAGGTGAAGCGGTCAAGGGGAGATCGGTAAGTGTGGGAGACCAGGTCCTTCCCAGCCTGCTGGGGACTTGTTCTGCCAGAGACAGTGGTGGGGTGTGCATGGTTCCGGGCTCTTGGATGGGGCTCCACTTGGGAGGTCATGTGGGAGGCTGGCTCTTAATCCTGAGTACAGCAGAGGTTGTTGTGGACCAAACAATGGCCCGGAGGTGTCCCTGAGAGGAGTGGGCACAGGGGACTAGACGCTGGGGTGGGGAGTTCAAGAGAAGAGGCTGGAGGGGTTGGCAGGGACCAAGTGGAGGTGGAGGGACTTGAACCAGCACAAGGACTGAAGGACAAGTGGGGTTGGGGGTGATGTGAGGGTGCAGGCGCAGTCAGAAGCAGGAAGCTGTACTGGCCGGACTGCCTCGTCTCTGTCTCGGGTGCCTTTCCAGCCTTCATTCGTGCATTTGCAACTACTTCTCAACCCGTATGTTCATTCATTCATTCCTTCTTTCAATAAAAATCACTGACGCCAATTTCATGCCCTGAGGGACTTCCTTCCAAGGCCACTGGGTGGACTCACACAGGCAGAGAGGCCCAAGCACAGGGCTTCTCTCCCCTGCCTGTGCTCCAGGATGTATGGTAGAGGGAAGATGGGGACACCTTAGGGACACTTTCCCCTGCTGGGAAGAGACGCTGTGTAGATTGTACGGAACAACTGCCCCTCACCCTGAGGATGGCCTCTGCCTGCCGAGAGCCTAAGTTCCCTCAGACCAAGTTCTGGGGCTCAGGGCAGCAGTGGAGGGGTGAGAATGCAGTAGGTGTGGGACCTGGCAGCCCTGCTGGGTGACATCCTGGCCTGAGAGCAAGTCACTCCACCTGCTGGAGCCTTGGCTCCCTCGTGGCTGAATGGGGCTAATAATGCCCTCGCTGCAAAGATATTTTGGGGAGCAGGGAGGTTGGCCAAGATGACACGTGTGGAATTGCTGGGCATGCAACAGGCCCTTGAGAAGTGGCGACATGGAATCTGGAAGAAACAGGGGTCTCTGTTGGGACAACAAAGCCTTTCAGAGGTGACTGGAGTCAGTGCTGTCCTGAGGATGGGGCCCCTTCTCCTGAAGCATCCTAAAGGCTTGGTTTTCTAGATGGAGTTAACTCCCCCTATGGTGACAGCTCCTGGGACAAGTCCTTGTGCCTTGTGGCCAGGCAGAAGTGGTTGGAGACGATCCCTGCGCTGCTGCACATCCTGGGGGGCTGCCTGGCAGCTCCTGCTTCTGCGGTCTGGCCTCAGGCTTGGCTTTGTTCCAGGGCCCAGAATCCACTGGGTGTGTGTATGTGTGCGTGCGTGCGTGCGTGTGTGTGTGTGTGTGTGTGTGTGTGTGAGTGAGAGAGAGAGAGAGAGAGAGAGAGAGAGAGAGAGAGAGAGAGAGAGAGAGAGAGAGAGAGAGAGAGAAGGAGAGAGAGAGAGAAGGAGAGTGAGTCAGGTTAGGAGCCCCTTGCCCTGCTAATTGGGTCTGCGACCTTCTGCTCGGGTGTTTGGACTCCTGGCCGCGAAGGGAGGGCGTCCGGGCAGCCTGCCAGGGGGTAGAGCCGCCAGCTGCCCTTACCCCCTGGGGCCCAGGGCCCAGCTGGCATCTTGGAGACTTGCTTCTGGGGCTGATTGCAGCTCCCGGCTCTTAGAGGGCCAGGGCAGGGGAGGTGCTGGCAGCTTCCTGTTCATGTCTTAATCACACCCAGCACATAGTAGGTGTTCCTTACGTACCTGTGATTGTTAACTGACACCCCCCACCCCCATCTCCTGGGGGCTGGGCTGTAAGCTGTGCCCTGCCTTTGCCGGTGCCTTTGTCCACTCATTTAGGAAACCTCTCTGAGCAGGTCTGGTCTGGTCGGGGAGTTGGAGAGTCAAAGCTAGAGGGCACATGGCTCCA